>JAQFYB010001257.1:0-34831 GCA_034694085.1 Pogonognathellus longicornis
AATACACAACTTTTATAGCGTTCAGATTAGCTTGAGTCTCATTTACAATTCTCTGCAACGAATTTTACTAACATACCGTACCTGCACTTTCAAATATATGACGACAATGCATATGCATTACATACGCCTTGTTTGAAGCTTTAAAAACATACGTATACCTAGGTTGCATATTTTACTTACGTAGACAATGCATTATGCTTTGTTTGTATGCATTCCTTTAGTTTGGTTAAAGCATGGTGTTTATGTGTAGTGTATGGATGAGTATTAAGTTTTCGTGTCAAAGAAACCTCTAATACTCACCAAAGAGTTTATAAAGAATGGGCAGAGCCCAATTAAGGATGGGAGCTTATTTAATTGCCGTGACTGTTATTGTGTGGAGTGTGTGTCTGTGGTGTCAAAAGCGAAATATAGGGATTTCATGGGTTTGCCGTGATAATTTGCTGGCTGTGATACTTTTGTTTAGACTTGTTTTTCATATGCATCTCTGTCATATTATTGTGCTGTGTTCTGCATTGTAATCTAACGCCAACAATGTAAACGAATCTTTATTGCGTGGCCGTGAAATTCTTGCGATTGAATTGTTGTCTCTTTAGAGCACTCTCTACAAATAAAACTTCGTATATTACTCTTTATACAGTTCTGGTATGCAATGGCATGGCATGGTATGTATGACAATAACTTTACACTTTGTGTTTGTGTCCACATTGCAGTCAAATAAAGTAAAAAGATCGTGTTTTGTTTCAATGCTATCATATGTGATATAATTTTACATAAAGGTAAAGTAATTTTGCAGTTGTGTCCATGCTGCCTTTTTTCTTTTGCAACCAAATAAGGAAGGATGACAATTATTATTATGCAGCAGTCATTGATATTTGATCATCAAGATACATTACGTAGGTCAATGAAACACAACACAAACTCGGTGGTATATATACATACATAGATTGGGATATTATTATTAGTTGTAGCTTGTAGGAAGCAACTTATTAGCTTTAAATTTGCTTAATAGTGTGTTCATTGAGGTTCATAGATAACTTGCTAGATTGCCTTGATGTTTTCTAAACTTTCTATATGCATACACTGCATTTCGTCATTTCACAAACAAATGGAATAATTTTTGCTTCATATGTGATGTGTGACTTTGAAAGAGATGACGATGCATGCATGCAACACATTGTCATTATATAAACATAGTCATTGCTTGTCATTGTATTGTACACGTCATAATTTAGAATTTCATACACATAATACACAAACACTTATTGTTTGTACATACATTGAAGCATTAATAGAATTACAGCAAGCGAAAGCATCTTTTTGTCATTCTAGCCACTTTTGAGTAGAAAATGAGACATGATTGCATGTAATAATGTTTATTTTGTTTATACAATTACATTGGCTGGCTACACATAAATTGACATTACCGTTGAGGACAAACACCTCCGCCTACCTCCAACGCAAGTCTCAACTCACACAAAACAGTTCAATTATCCTTGCAGCATTAGCTCGCTCCATACACAGTCATTCAATTATTGCGTGAATAAATAAAGATATTTCATCCAGTCCCATTAACGACTTCCCTACAACCGTTGAATTGACGCTGTGTGAGCCACTTTTCCATGGTGTGGTGGTGGTATGATGGTAGGAGTCGGAAGAAGCACCACATGGTTGCTACATACAGTCAAACCTGTAAAAAATTTACCTGGATAAAGTCAGTTGTATGAATATTAACGAAGGAAACTGCATTTCTCTGTCCATGTTCTAGAAATATACGGTTTAACTATTAACCATTCCTTTTCGGAAAGTTTGTACAAATACAAGTACAAGCATGTTGTTAGATAATGCACACATGTGTCTAAGTCGTATCACTGACAGGTGGGATTTTGCATATGTCACAGTTACACAGAAACCACACAAATCTACCCAACCAAACTACTCAACCAGACTTGGCTGGAAGTTTATAAGTTCTTCTCTTTGCCCTAACTATTTACGTGTTAAGTTTAAGACATCATTTACTATTCCGTTGGAGTTGATTACTTGAAACATTACACACAAAGCTAATATTCTGTAGACCATCCTAGCATTCATTGCACACCTTACATATACAAACATACATACTATGCATTGCAATAGTACACACTACACCTTGTAAGTTGTAACACTTGAATACGTTATAATAATGACTTCTGTGTTCCCTCGCCTTCTTTTTTCATTTGCTCTTCTGAACCATACTCTTTCTATTAGACAGTTTACTCTGCATTTCATTTTCTGTTGCATTATCTCATTGCTCAAAGCCGTAAAATTTCAATTTATGCCTCAAAAGCTCTGAAAGTGCTTTTAAGGGCAAAACTTTATGTTGGTGTTTACTCAACAAATACCTACAATATATGATCTGCACAATCTACCACACACATCCACTAAAAAAATAGCTCACACTACAATGAAGGGCGAGGTATCATTTTCCCTCTTCCCTATTAGAGAATTTCATCATCATATCAACAAAATATTACGTTTCTTTCGTATACATAAATAACATACCTAGTAATACACTTTATAATACAATCTAATTTTATCACCCATTTAATGATCGAAATTGTCTACGTAAGCAGTAGCAGATATCTACACAAAGTGCATGTAAAAGTACACAATATGCCATTCTTAAGTATTGAATTGAAATTCGCTACTTATAAATATAACCTAGATACAACTTTAGAAAGCATAGTCAGTTTATCTTCAATTGATTGTTTATGGCACAGCAATGATAGCAATGTCAGTGAAATATGTGTGTAGGCTTTGAGTAGTAGATAAGAAAATATAATGGCATGTATAACTGTTTGTGTACATCGATAGCAAATTAAACACGTCTTCCACAGTGTGTAAGTAAATTTGTGCTATGGAAGCAGGTTGTGCAACATGATAAATAAACAGTGTAGTAACACACATTATAAAAGTATCAGTAAGTAAGTACTGTATGAGTGTATGACGAGCTTGTATCATGCTGTGAATCATCGACTATCTTAGATCGATTGGTTTGTTGTGCCTGTAATATTTTTCTCTGAATTTTTTGGATGTAGTAATAAAATAATCTTTTGCCTGCAGTAATTGTACGTAAGTAAGAACAAGAGTGCATTGCACAAATGCAGTGTATGTAGAACTCAGAGCAATTTAGACAGACAGAATTCTGTAGGTAACAAAACACCGAGGAGGTGCTACGACTACTTCTTTTCTGACATGGCAAACCCAAACCTTTTCCTTTTAGTCAGCATTAATTTAGCTTAATAGAAGAAAAAGATAACGTGTCATGTGAAGCATGGAGCTAAAATAACATAACAACGACCGCTCATGTAGTGTGTCATGCAATCAACTGTAATGGTAATAGAACTGCAACTCACTATTACATTCTATCCACCAGCCCGATGTTTATAAATGTACAGGGATACTAATGTGGGTTTACGTAAGGCATACAAGATTCTAAGCAAAAGAGGCAACAAAATGGCAATTGTAATTCAATGGACTCACTCACTCATCGGTTGGAGGACAACATAATATAAGGTTTCAAAACACACACACTCCCTTTATTCTCGTGTACTTTTTTACCATGAATTCATTACTTTGTGCTCTGTGTGGTGGTGGCTTCATATGATGAAGGCTTTTAACATTATACATACATACATAGTAGTTGTAGTTGGTATATTCCGACCTAAACGAGATGGTCATGGTAGTTCTAGCTTTGGGAAAGTCTGTTTTTAAAATAGATTTCAGATATTATATTGCGTGCTCATACCCTTTACATGTATGCACCAATACATAAAAAATGCAAATATTTTTATATCATTGTTTACGTACGCAACCCTATAACACACTCGCTCAGTTGTAACAATGTCAATTCCATTGTAGTGTAGACACATAATAATATTATTATGCTATGCAAACTTACACATAGATACATAAGACCTTTTAACACCAGTTTTCATGGATTTTTGGTGTGGTTTTGCTTTATGTTGTAATAAAAGAAAGGGTTTAAATTCAATGCTATACATTCTGTGTGCATTTATACAGATACTTGCAATTAATGAGTGAAAATTCAATTGAAAGTTCTCAGTAAAAACCGCACTATAATCACAAAGGAATGTTCTATATTGTGGCATTCCTCTATACATTTTATGCTGGTGGTTTAAACAAATACGGTGGAGAGAGATGAATGTCTTGTGGTGATTTGGTGCATGTGTCTGAGCGAATTTGATGAATTATTACACCAACACTTGCGTGTGTACGGTTTGTGGGTTAAAAGATGGAAATAGCGTAGTAGTATGAGGGTTATAAGTTTATAAGTTATAACGATCTTTGTGGAGGAAAATAGCTAAGTCCACCTACGTCGGAAAGTATTTTATTGGTAGTTGGAATACGTTGATAGTATTTATGCGGGTAAGTAAGGAAGGTATAAAAGAGGCAGTTAAGATTCAACTACCAAACTACAAGACTACACTTTTAAGCCATAAAGTTCCAAGTATAAATCTCTGCAGTGTATATTATTAAGCATATACCTATAGCAAACTTGCGAATTCTGAAGAAGCGTTCGCGTTGGTGTTGCGTTCCCCATGTATGATTTTTGTATCTGTGTTGTAGGTTTTCATCGTATGTATCATCGTATCTGTCCTGGTTGCTACTATACTCTGTGAATTTGGCAGAGAGAAACATATCTTAAAAATTAAAATCCCTTACAGAGTCGTTACCATCTCGTTATTTTTTGGCTGAATTTCAAAAAGATGTCGTATACAGTTGGTCGGGGAGCACAGAGAAGGAAATGAGCATTTTTTAACAATACTCGCGGACGATGGCAACATGCTACGTACACATTAAATTTGTGTAGCACTCAGGAGAGAAATGTCAAGTGAAATGGTAGCCTTGACAAAAATTCACTTGGCCTTATTTGCAAATTTTAGCAGCTTGACTCAAACCGACGATTCTTATCTACAGAGTGCAAAAGCTTTACACAGAACAGTTTTATTTTACGACGCATCCCGTACAAAGTCAATGAGCAAATGTAATACTAGCACCATCGCTTAGATTTCATGTAGTATGTATGTACTTTCCTACAAAAATAAGTTACAATCCTTACAATACGACTACTACCAATATAATACATAGGACCCTTATTCCCAGCACTTACATTATACCTCTGTTACATACTACATCACACACAGCATATGCATATGCAATATTCACGACGTAATATACTGGCTGTATCAGTAACAACTCTAATAGAGATTAGAGTTCCTACAGAGAGACACCGCTGAGAAAAAGAGCATTGGGTGCCCTACCCTTATCTTCTTTTTTACTTAGGTATTGTTAGTCAAGTTAGTAAAAAGAACAAGCTACATGCTACAAACTGCTAGATACTAATACTACCCATCTCCAGATACAATACAATGTAGAATACTGTTGCTGTAGTATGTATGAAACTCTGCAAGCGTAAAGTAAAGCGTAGCTCCAGTGATTACACAAAGACTGCACACACACAGACACACACACACTTCACTTTACTTAGCATGTACTATGCACTCTGTGCCATAATGCTACAGTGACTACGCCAGTTTTTGAAATGCCTTGCTTTGCTTTACTTTGCTGTGCTTTAGTGTTCTGATGGAATGGATTGGATTTGAGATCCCATCTCCTGGCTCTGGCTGTTATTGGGTTTCTGTGCAAAACTTGATTCGATCTTCTGCTCGTATGTGTGCTGCTTGTTCTTCTTCGTCTTCTTCTTATGTGTGTCTTTGAGTGCAAAGAATCTGCAACTCACGTCGCACTCAAAACCGTAGTGGTGCAGCCGAATATTAGGTAAGAAAGGTAACTCCATAGCAGCAATAGTTTTTATTCAGTGCTCTTGCTAGTGCTCCAGCTCTATTCTCTTTTGATTCTCTATAGACATATTATTGTAGTACAAAGCAAGTAGTATAAACTGCATAGTGCTAGAAGAAAGCAATCCAATTCCACCTTTACTTCGTCTCGACTTCCTTTCTTCGCTCACAGAATAAAGGAGACCGACATTTAGTTTATACGAGAGTTTTAGGAGCCCACGTTCAATTCAATGGCCTTTTATTAGTATACAGACGAACAAGAGTTTTGAAAGGAAGATTCACAATATCTCCTCGCCTCTTGTTCCAAGATAAGTTAAAAGGAAGAGCGAAAGAAGCCTCTTCCACCAACTCCAACCAACTCACACACTACAGACAGACACATACAGAGAAAGAGAGAGCCTATCGGTATTACCCTATAAAATAAAACAGATATGCTCACTTTACTTTAGTTGGACCCACATTTTCTTATCTGAACTGCGAGCAGTGCACTTACATCTTTTCCTACACAACTCTTGGTGACTATCACATCTGCCCTTACTATAATATATTTTATCACATGAATTTCCTTAGTGCTGGAAATCCTGTATGTAAGTATAACATGCGGGTATGGTGGTAGGTACTTGTGTAAGTACCTACTCACAGATACACAACACTCCTAGTAGATATATAGTATAATAAGGATCATTTCAGGGTATCCCTCTCGGTTTTTGGTTTTACTCGTGTGTTCGTGTGTGTGTTGTATTCTGCCTGTTTCTGAGCTATTGACCTTCCTGGCTTCCTTTCTGCCAACAACTACAACCCTTTCCCACCCAACTATTGATTTCCTACCACTTCTACTATATGCCTGTCCGTCCGTCCTCACATTATTCTGTGTACATGTAGCAAACTACCAGTCTCATTCACTTCATCACAATCTGTAGTCTGCTATGAGCCACCAAGACCACTACTACATACTACACACTACACACACGACTATCATCAACTAAGTAAAGTAACGTAACAGCAGCAGAAAGAACTGTGTGTGTGTAGTTCTTCGTATATAGAACTCTCAACTCACTCACACAACTCTGCAAACACCGACACAGTTGTATTGTACTGTATGTAGTTGTACGAATACTCTTCTTGTGAGCAAAACAGCAGACAGACAGACTTGCTAAATTATTGTCCGTCTGTTCGCTTGTTTGCCAATTCCCTAAGAGCTTTGTTTAGTAGTCTGCTCGCTTTATTAAAAACGTTTCCTATATATTTCATTTCCAATTTTAATTTGACCAATTGTGGTAGACTCGCCTCAGATACATAATACAAGTGTACAAGGCAAGTGGAGCACACTTCATTTTCTTCGTCAGCAGCCCAGTCAGCTGCATTTCCCTTTAGATTTATTAGTCATTCTCTGTGTTTGGAAGAAATAGAATTGCGAATCACATTGCAGTTTTCTGCACACAAGCACAAGCTTATTTTCGACTATGTTATAAGTTAGGCTAAAGACGTCGGCAGCGATTACATGGCTAGTTGTAGTATATGGTTTTTAGGTTGAAGTTGAGCTACATATTTACCACCACAGTTAAGAATTCCCTGTGACTCGTGTGTGTTGTATTGTATTGCATAATAACCCGTGCATGTGCAGTCATTTGATTTGACATACACACAGTATACTTTGCACATTCGTTCTTGTAAGTTGTTGTTGTGTGGTTGTTTGTGGTGTGTTCCAATAATGCAATGTAGTCTCTTGTACTATATATAGACAATCAATCAATAAAGACAAGGCAATAATAAAACAATACATTTACGATACTTTTTACCTCCTTTATTTTATACACTCTACAAATAGAAACTATGTCGTGACTTGGTAAACTGTCTGTCTGTTGCGTAACGTAACGTAACTTTATCTACTACAATTTTAGCAGCAAACAAAAGCAGATCGAATATTTAATAGTGTGTGTAATCGTATATACTTATACACATACTTACTATTTATAGCAGTAATACAGTAATGTCTCTATGATTGTTTTCAAGTGTTTGTTTACACATCATCATCTGCTCGTGTCTGGAATATGCGGAAGAAAAACATGAAGAAAATTGAGCGTCTGAAAATGTAGTTCATATACATACATAGTTCGTATATGATTATGTAAATGATTATTATTGGAGACTGTAAATAGAGTTCGTATGATTAATAACGCGAGGAGGAAAATGTGTTAATAGTGGATGTAGGTCTTTGAAGTGATCGTATAAAAAAAGAATACTCTACTCAAAAGTAGTAAATGTTTACGTCTGGAAGTCTTCACATTATTGTGCTATTAGTTAGAATTCATTAGTTCTGGAAGAAAACTTGGAAAAAGTGCCAAAAACAAGAGATATGTATGGTGAAAGAAGAAAATAAAATATATAAAAGCGCATCTCTATGTGTTGTTAGTAAGTGGCGGATACAATCTTTAATCAATCAATCAGGGAGTTGATTGAGCGAACGTGACGAGTAAGACAAAGAAAAGAGTTAAAGATCATCTCCAGTATCAATGGAATAGTTTTCTGGAAAAAATACGCAGATCTAAGAATCTGGGAAGAGCTGCTCCAGGATGGATATAGATAACAATATTTTTAGCACAACGACGGGAAACAATGTGAATTTCAGTATTTTGGGTGATGTAACGACAACTGGGAACAACGCTAATGGAACTGAATTGGGTACTCCGTCAGACGGGATTCCGATTGATTGCACCAGCCTAGACTATAACTATGACCCGGCAACGTCCATCATTAACATTGCACTTTTTATTTGCGGAATCCTCTTTTGTATTTTTGGTAAGTTCAACTTCACACTTGACGTCATCAAATGAGACGTTCTTCCTACAAATCTTATCTTCCATGAAATGAACAATGACACAATACAATACGTTTTTCTAAGTACCTGTTAAACCATTTAACGTTAACATGCATTTCATGAATACCAATAAAGTACAATACTGTCATAATATATTCTTTGAATGTAATTACTTGCTAATTGTGTATGCATTTATATTTCTCATAGGATACCGATGCTTTAAAGCCATATTGTTTCTGATCGGTTTTATTTTCGGCCTCGTCATTGTATTCCTCATTTGCCAAGAAGAAGATCTTCTTCCTCAGTATGGAAATATCGGTAGGTAGCAATTACTATAAAATATGAACGCCATAATTACTCATGCTCATGCATGCATCATCTCCTTTTAAAGTCAATAGTGTTTGCGTGCAAGTGGTGATAGCACAACTGCGCATAATATGAGATAATGTCCTTACCAAATGATTTTTAATGTGTGCAGGAATTTCTACACTTTCTGGATTTTTGTATGGACTCATCTGCCTATTAGTTCCTTATGTGGGTTTCTTTACGCTGGGATTCCACGCAGGACTCCTACTTGGTTTAGCTTCGATGATATTCTTCCCTGTCGGATATTCCGTTTGGATCTCCATAATTTTTTTGTTAGGTCAGTAACTTCTAGTATCCTTATATCCTCATATCAATCAATACAAAAAAAGTTCAACCTACTATGTATCTTTTACTGCCAACGCTCGTTTCTGTCTACAAATGTTCTATACACTATACACTTGATTGCACACTTCCATATCACTTAACGACATTTTTGCTATATATGGTTGCACTTTTACATGAATAGGGCTACACACAGATACAACTACATTATACATATGTCTCCTGACTTTCATTCCACTATATTACACTACAGAAGATACTACGACTACCAACTAACTGCTATGGCTGCGGTTTGTTTTGTTTGCGGCCTGTTATCGGTCATTATCACGTTGTATTAATTAGTTACTTTGTCTAAACAGCTTTCAATTCTTCTGCTGCGATCCATACACTTCCCTCATCATACATATCACTGCAAAGGGAATCTACTAATACCTACATATGATAATGGATTCCAATTATAAAAATTACCCTGTCATACACTCATTATGTATGAATGCACGTTACTGTTCTGCAGCTGATTAGCAGATCACACAAGCATATAATACCTTTGCATTAATGAACAGAAATAGCTGAGGGCGTTGTGTGTGATTGTGTTTTGAGTTATAGCTCTAGCACTGTGTTTTCTATTGGCATAGGCAGCAGGCATGTAGGTACATGTATTAATTAAAGCATGCGATATGAATTTCTGGTAGGTATCTATGATAATATACATAGGTATACTTATTATTGTTATTTTTCAATTTAACTAACGTAAGTAATCAGACTCTATGCCCGCACACACTGCCTGTGAGTGGGAATACTATTTAAAAGTGCTATTCAATAACTAAAGAAAAACAATCCATCAGCTATCTCTCTCAGTTTGTTACACTATGATTTTCTCTATTCTTTTTAAACTCGTTTAGGAACATTTATGATTAGATGCTCTTTAACTGTTTATCTGCCAGCACACTCAACTCAACAACAACTTGACTCTGCATCTTGTTAGCTGTAGCACACAGCATTTTAATTTGCATTTTATGAATGTCTTACACATTCATGAAACACAGTAAAAATCATAATTACTACATGCATATATGTGTCTTGTATAAATTGTGTTAATGAAACATTCTAATGAGCAAGTCAAAGTACCTGTAGTGTGAGTGGTACTTATATCTGTGCTGACCTTTTGATTTCTATTTTTACAAAGGCAATACTTAATGCTTACGTACATTACATAGACGTAGGTCGGATAAAGTCCTACCTACTCCTATCCTAGTAACTAAAGTTATTCTGTGAGAGCGACCTTTACATTTACAAGTAGTATACATACATATTTTATGCTATATGTGTACGTGAACACTATCTGTACGATACTTGCCAAGTCAAAGTTACTTTACTTTGTGTCCCTTATCTGTGTGCTCTTGCATATTTATAAGTAACAGTAGAAACGACAGGAATCGCAACATTTCGTTGCATAGAGTACCGTATTGCAGCAGGCTTAGTTCTTTCTACCTGCTTTTAAACTTTGTAAGTCACTCACAGTCAAGTCAGCCACACAGCTACAGCTACGTCACAAAAGAAACATAGTCAATGCATATGGCATATATGTATCAAGTTTCCTTACCTTCTGCCTTGACTAGCAGTTGACACACCTGTATGGACAGATAATAATCGTAGGCTGACTGGCTGTATAATACACTGTTGACTGAATTAATACAAACACAGTTGTACAATAGTCATGTATAAATAAGTAGAGCTGACATTTCTAATCTCGCAAACCCGCTTTCCCATGTCACCGTCAGGCGAAACGTCATATAAGTTGGTTTTTTAATGTCTTTGTGATGCTTTGATGCTCAGAGTGTCCATTTCAGGGAATATTAACAACAAAAGCTTTCACAAAAGGAAAATGTATGCATTCATCCCAATGTAATGTGCATTCCGCCTTTTTGTCCAACTATTTGTAAAGATTCATTCTTAATTACCTCATTATACAGCTACTAATAACTGCGTAACAATTGAAACTAAGTTTCTTAACGGCTTAAAATATCTCTCTATGGTATGACGAAACAAATTAAATAAACATGGTTCATTAAATATGTAGATTAAATTTATCGACTGTGTAAAAGCTACCAACTCAATTTTAGTACATACTTTTGTGTGTGTTGTATGTATGATACATGCACACTACAAACTACAACTAGGTTCTGTACACATAATCTTCTGCAGTTTGTTCTTTGTACACATCGTACGCATACTGAAAGTAGACAATTTTAGTAAGTAATTTATGGTGTACAAAAGAGCATATTATACTAGACACATGTGTAGTACTATTTGTATAATAGACAAAGACTTATCAGTTTAATGTGTAACATTTGCGTAGAGATCTACTAGAAAATTGCAAAACTCGGCTTGCAGCTTGTAGTATGCAAAATAAAAACGTCAGTTTGTTAGAGATACTAGAATTGGTGTTTCAGGAGATCAGTTCGTAACACCATGTGCAAAGTCTACAAAGCTAAGCTGCTGTGATGAGTTTATGTGTGTGCAAATTGTTGGTGAATGGTGAGTTGTTCATAATGAAAGGTGGTGGATAGCAAAGTATGTGATTATGTATGTAGCAGAGTGCAGTCGAAAAACGAGTACTAGAACAACACATTTGTATGTGTTCAACTTGTACAAGCGGAGCTTACCTCGGAAAAATGAAAATCAACTGCCTCGGCTAAATTGTAGTATACAAGTACATACGTACAACGCAGACAAGCTGCTACTGACAAAGACAATCTGCCTGCAGTGCAGTAGTCTAGTGCGTTATCAATAAATAAGTTACTTTATTAACTATATGTTACTTTGCTACTAATATATTATTACATTTCAACTATAGATAGATACACAACACACACAGACAGTCTTGTGTAGTAGCGAAGGAACTTGTAACAGGAATACAATAAAGAGTGTCTATATGATTATTCGTTTAGTTTTACAGTAGTAGCATGTACTGACACTAACACTAACCTGCTTCAGTTTATGTTGCAAATTGTATCTATATCTATACACTAGAAAAAGCTACAAGGATTGAATATAGTCTTGGAGAGTCAATACAACTGTACAAAATTATGTCTACAGTTGTCTTTACTGCTGCCGCGTGTGTAAGCATGAACTTGGCGAAAAAATATCAGAGAGAACCGTTGCTGCTGTTTGTTTAGCTATAAAATATTTCGTCATTTTTAGCCATTTGCGCAGTTAATTGCAGATACATGTACATAATATATCTTCACATGTACACTTTGTGTAGCTAATACTTTGTATCTATCAAAAACCTTGGTTTTTAGGTCGTAAATGTTTGTACAAGTGTATTTGCAAGCAATTAAAGTGAAAAATATGAAAACAGGCTAAATGATATAATTTTTGCATAATTAGATTTTACAATAATACAATATGTACGATACACCTACACCTAGTAGCTATGTATAAATCGCTTTGGTATCTGTATTACGCTTTGGAAAGAGAAGGTTAAGTTGAAACGAATTTTTACTCTTTGGACACTATGAACATAAATAAATTATATAAGGAAAGTTCTTTATGATCCTACTGCCTACTATACTACCACACATACAAAGACCATGTGAATCAGATGAATCATTAGTCCATTAGGTATTGGACACGTTAAAAAACAGAAGTTATTAAAAGTAACTACTGTGAACACTCTTTACAAAGAAAACTCTGTAATGATTACTAGTATGGTTGAATGATTGTTAGCAATTAAGAAAATGAAATTAGCTTGTTATAGAAACTCTTTTGTACCTTAAGTTACTTTGTAGAAGTATCTTCTTTTCTACTGAGCTGATGTTTTCAAAGATAGAGTCTGTAATGATGATCTTAATTGTGTATATATGTGTGTATGATATTTGCAGGAGCTGGACTCTTTGGGGCAGTTGCCAATGTGTGTTTCCCATCCTTGACGATATTGACAACAGCCCTTATAGGCGGTGCTGGAATTACAGTTTCCTTCGACTACTTCGTGGAGAAGTTGAAAATGGCCAACTGGGTGTGGAGTCATGTCAAGGGGAAAGGCGAGCTTGAATTTTGCTGGTTTAGTTGGTTGCTATTGGGTCTTTGGCCCACACTTGTTATTGTTGGTGCGTTAATCCAATATTCTCTCACTGCCAAAGGATTCACCATCCACACTTGTAAGTGTGTATTATTATTACCTATTTAGTTTTATACTCGACTGAAAAAAAATACTACAACACAAAAATAATTTTTAGCATATTTATACAGATGTCATGGAGTAAATGTAGGTATGTATTTATGTTTGAAGATATTGATTTGTGTTTAAACTGTCAATAGATCCTTACAAGAAGCGTCATCAACCACCAAGACGTCGTTTGACTCGAGAAGAGCGAGCGATGGCTCGTCAAGCCAAGTACAGATATTTGTACCAAGTTCGCACAGCTGGTGGTGACATATTGTCCCAATCCTACATTCAATCCCTTCAGAAGTCTCAATTGGACACTTTGTCAACACACATGTCCACGCTTCAACCTCAAGATGATAATAACCGCATAGACGAGTAAGCAACGCTGGTAAACAATAAGAAATATGATTTTTAATCAAACAAATCATCAAATACTCGAAATCGCCATTAGTAGGTACTAGACACTACTATGCCTATCTATGGAAATTACGCACGAAAGATCGATATCTATTAAATTAATGATATTATTAATAAAATTCGGAATTAGTAAGAAATATTCATGTACTGACTTTTATTGTACAGATAATACTATGTTCATTTCAAAATGTAGATCTATGTACTACCAACTTACATTCGTATGATACTATCACTGATTCTTTAAATATACTTTAAATAGTTAAAATTTGAAATTCAGATAAACAAGTCAAAGTATGATAAATATTGTACTATGTATGTAGTACTACTGATTGGTAATGGTAACATTACTACTACTGTGGCATAGTATTATCGTCAATGTCAACAATAATACATTCTCATGTCTCGTATACACAATATGATATAGCAAGTACAAGATACAAGTGTATGTATGTATGTGTGATGTACGTACACAAGAATTCACGTACTGCACTTTAACTGTGCTAATTGTAAGTATGCTGTCTTGAAGGATATGCATTGATACTACAGAGTACTTGCAGTTGAAGCTATGAATTATTGTTCAACCTGAGAATGGTCAGTCAATAATGTATTGGTGAAATCAATGTTATTCATTTTGCAAAGTCGTTGTGTTGTTGTGATGTACACGCAAATGAATTTGCTCGTCATACAGTCATAAGCATAATATTATTACAATAAGTGTAATCGTACTAAAGTTATCAATGTTGTTTTTTATTAGTGTGAGTGAATGAAAGTTATATATTATGTATATGATAGATAATGATAATAATATTATAGCGTATGTATAAAGCGAGGTATGGTATGTCTGTGTGTTCTTAATATTTTACCTTGAGTGTATCATAAAAATGTTATGGTTTTGTTAGCTAATTAATAAGTAAAGGTTAAAGATATGCGTAGATTCGTATCATAAACATACCAAACTACTAAAATAAGGAAAACATTTAACAAAACTATTATATATATAGGTATAATTAAATTAAAACAATCCATTCCTTATGCAAAAACGTTCTAATTAAAGAGTCGGAAGATTGCGAGATGAAAGAACGACAGAATTATATACAAACTGACAAAGATAACATAACATATAACATATTGTACTACTATACATACATACATACATTACAGAACTGGTCGAAATTACTATTTAGTGAGTCAAGAGTCAGTGTGTAGTGTATAGACATTACTATTATGTACGGATAATATGAATATGATACAAAGTTATGTATAAGATTATTAGCAATGTAATTGAGCTACTATGTATTAGTATAACTACGTACATACATACATTCATATTTAACTAATGGTTAAAAAGTAAAAAATGTTTATTATAAATCATGTATTTATAATTTATTGTATACTGAATACTGACTAGACTACATACTTTATAGGCAGCAAAAAACATACAGCTATATACCCTAGCCCTTTTCAAAAATATATGTACTAAAATAATACTATTATGGCGAAAAATATGAGCAAATGAGCCTAAAATCGAATCAATCGTGGTAGAAGAGGTGAATTCATTTTATAAGGATGAGATTCCCTACAAAAAGATGCCTGAAAATAAGTAACGAACAAGTTTTAACAAAACATTGAAGGTTACATAATAATAGTTTAGGTAATGTTACTACAGATGTTATATTATAAATACGATATTATACTACATTATAATACACGTACATACATAATACGATAAATTACAAACACCAAAATTAACTGTGAAAAAAAGAAGAAACTAATTTGTGAGAATTGTCTCAAGCAAACATACCTAAGATCTCAGATTAACGATGAAAAGCTTTAAATAAATTCAAGTCTCGTCGCTTTATCAAAAACTGTTCTCCCACAAAAGCCATTCATTTGCATACGTTATGTTATTACATAAATGTACGTAGTTGATGTTTATCTTGCTTTGTTTGTGTAACGTGTAGCTTGTATTGTATCATTTGTATTTGTGTGGTGAAAGTACCGACATCATCATATCATATCGCACTGTTCTGTTTTATCAAATAATGCTTTCCACATTGTGTGTATACAGTGCAAGCCAAAGTCAACTAGCAACAGTAAACGAAAAACGAGAAATGTATACAGATGGTGCATTCTAAAAATAGACATAGTATGAAAAGTAAGTAGACAACTTTTAGCAGAAGGAATTACAAATCTATACATAAGTAAGTAAACTTCACAGGGTTATAGTCAGGGATGTCGGTTCCTTCTCGATAGCGCTTTATTGATCAATCTATAATTTGTACACGTATTTTGTAAATAAAGTGAAAGCATGTTTAACTTAATTTTGCTCCTGATTGTCAGTGTCAAATTTATTTACTGTGAAGAAGCCAGTGGAGGTAAACCCAACTATAAAGATGTAGTGTTCACATATCCCAGTGGAGTAAGTGTTTAAATAAAACAAAATTTAATTTACTTATCATTGTAAACAATTTTGTTTTGAAAATTCAATGTCTGCGACCTACTAATATCCTTTACTTGTATTTGCTACGCGTATAAAAATTCCCGGATGGAAACAAAAATACCTAATAATTTTGTGTATTTATTTTTAGGTTCGAAGTGAACGAGACATCCCAGTATGTCCATCCACTAATGTGCCAACACCTCAGTTTCCTAAAGCAGTTTTGGGCACGACCGTCAAAGGTCATGAATCTGCGGAGGATCACACAGAAGAAGAAATTAAGCAACGCCATGAAGGAGAAACAGCATGCAATTTAATTCATAAGCGTTATTTCTTTCCCCCGATTGTAGAACGCTTGTGTCGATGTCCAGACCGTAGTGAGTGTCCTTGGCATTGGTCTCAAGGACCAAGTTATCCCAACCCAAATGTAAAGCATGCAAATCAGAGTAAACAAGAAAAGCAACAGCAAGTTACGACAACAAAGACAAATTCGCCAGCAGAAAAAGGAGGAAATGTGTCAACTGGAACTGGCGGAGGAGGAGGTGGTGGTGGCGGCAGTAAAAGAGATCCTAATACAATCCTCATTAATAATCGCTCACAACTCAAGGCATTCTTTACAAATATTATACTTAAATTCATCTTAAAGTTGTAGCAAATTGTAATTCCAGCAGTGTGACAGGAGGATTAATTTTTTTAAATCATATTTGATTTCAGTTTTGCAATGAAGTTACTACACTTCCAAGATGTAAAGGGAAAAATCCATCTTTGTACAGAGTTATTAAAACTGTTAAACTATCCAGCACAAATCAGTCAACTGTAGATTGGCAAACTACCAATGTCACTTGCTACTGCCCGCCTTTATACAGACATTGGGTTTTTGTGGCTGAAGACACGCAAGAATTCACAAATGGAAGCACTACTACAATTGTAACTTACCGATGCGACAAAGTATAAACTTTTTGAAATATACCTACATATATTATTATTATTAGATTATGTACATGACAAATGTGTTAAATCATGACAGCTAGATTACGAACTTTTATACTGAGATTCTAATGTCTTTTCTGATCATGTAAATTCTAGCTACCTAAATGTGCAAGCATGGAGAAATGTGGTCACATAAGACAAGACTACCACTCCACGTTTTATCATTGCTCCTGTCCACCAAATCATCTTTGTCTTCCGCAAAATGAAAAAGAGATTGAAGTTGATGAAATTTTCTATAGTGGACCAGCCATGCAAGCCTTTTGTACTCCTTTTAAATGACAAATCTAGATTCTGCATGGGTGAAGACAATAATTTAATTAGGTTTCATTATTGTGTTGCAAAATGAGACGGATTAATCAATGCAACATCAACAGACACAATTCGCAATTATTACAACTGAACTGTGAAGTCTTCTTAGAAATACTGGAACAAGAATAGGTGCACCATTTTGTTATACAAAAACATAAAGTGGGTGTACACAGAATAATATGATATGACTATGACGAATATGATTTCTAATGCTTTTTAGAAACAATGAATTTTAAACACAATACCTACTGTAACGTATTGGTAAAATAAATATTGCAATATTCTAAAATAAAAATAAAGGTGCAAAATTCTAAAAATGTGATTAAGTTGTTAAAATACATACAATAAAAATATGTCTGTACTTAAGTTACGTTTTTTCCTAATTAGGATAGCCACGAATTTATAAAAAACGTGAATTTAAAGAATAAATGACAAAAATGTATGAAAAATAAAACTTTTTAGGAAATCTGACCAAAAGTACATTTGTATCATGTAATTATTTCTTTGATTATTCACAAAAGGTGTAAGTGGCAAGTGCTTCCTTATGTCTGAGTACCTGAAGCCCATGCAGCATTCCATGCAAATGCATCTTTAAAATCGCCTCTTCCCGTCTATGGGAAATTCTAGCTGGTTCTTGTGATTATTGTTGTGAGAGTAAAACTCATCAAGTTCTTGACTTGCTCTTCCCTGTGTTCATGCAACTTAACATTATTATTTAATTCATTCATAAACATGAAATCATTATCTAAGTACATATCACTTAAGTAGTAGGTTTTAATAACTTCACGTTAAGTTTTACGCTATTAATTGTAATCCTTAACCACTTCTGGAAGCTCTAAAGCTCTTTATAGTACAAAGAGGATGTGTATACTAAAATAAAGTGTTTGTTTGTGGCTTAGCTCCTAAGAACTTGTTTCATTCCACATGACTCGTATGAAACAAATAATAACTTCATTCAATCGACTGAAGGACGGAACGGGAAACGGAGAGACCGACTAGACTGCATAGAAGAACTACAATAATAATGTTAGTTATGAAACTCATAGATGCTTTTCTGCCTGCTGTGTATGCGCCATTACATTTCTACTACTACATACAAATACAACCACGACAGAATCACTTGTGTAAAACGAGTACCTAGAACTAAAAGTCTCTGTCTGTATGTATGAGTGTGCTTTTACTAGCACTGCCACACAACTAAAGGGCGTATTCATTCTTTCACTTCTATGTAAATAGGTGTATAAGTTAGCTCTCCTTTGTTATACAAGCTGTAATATCTCTACCAGTGTATTACAACAATTGGCATACAATATTCGGTTCATATACACTTACACATACACGAAAACGAACTAAACCAAATGTACCAAATGTAAGCTACACTCTACTGATACTAAACTGACTACACACAGAGATTGAAGTATACAAAATACTACATACCTACTTACAAACTGAGCTTTGGGAGTGCTGGTTTACAACACTAGTGTTAGTCATAGCTTAATACAAGTAAAGGCAAGCCAGAGATTAAGGGATTGCGTATGTATATATACATTTGTTAGCGAATGCTATTTATGTATGCTTTGGGCTCTACGACGTAAGTACAGTACATTACATACTTGTACACCTACTATACGGCGACCACCACCATCCTCCACCGCGTATTTTCTGCTGTCTGTACCAAAGTGACTGATAGGTTGTGTGTGCATTTATTGCTACACTTATAGACTTATACAAGTTACTCATATAAATAAAATATTTTGCATTCACATAAAACACATAGCTAGAAGACATAGCTGGTAGAATTGAAGCACGAAGTTCATGTCATTTCACACCATACATACATACAACAACATACTCAGACTGCATACAAACTTCTATACTTTCACATAGTCACCACACAATACAATTCACATTCACAAATCATCATAATAAGACAGACACAGGCACAGGAAACAGTTCGCAACTCCGTGTAGTTTTTACATACCGCAGAGTTTGATGAGAGTTTCCCCGTATTCCCTTCTGTCTCTTTCTGTTTGCTAATAAAAACTGTGCTGTTTGCACTCTACTGACTGTGCTGACTGGAACTGCGGATTATACTGGACAGTGGACAGCATTCATTCTTCTTATACACTTTTGTAATACAACAACAATATTTAGCATTGCACAAGTAAGTCGGTTGGATGGTGGAAATTCGTACTTATAAAACTGTTTCATCCTATTGTTGTCTTGTTAGTTAAACTTGTGTTGTAATCGTAATAATGTGCATCTTTTAATTTAACTCTCGTTTATCACTCTCACCGCCACAGCCGCTTCCTTCTTCCTTTTATGTATGCATGTTTATGTAACCCACACTTGTCCTTTAATGCTCAATGTGAAGTACAAACCATTTATTTTACACCACTAATTTTCTAACGTCACCAGAAATACTATAAACTTTAATTCAAAGTGTTAACGAACTGCCGACGGTTTGATTTTTGATTCCAGGCAGATTACAACGGGCAGACCACGGTGAACAAACGAATATTTTGTAATAGTCTCTTGAATTTTTAATTCGCTAGCATTGTCCCATGAGTCAACATTTGATGAAGATAAAGTCAAAAGTGCTATAAATGATTCAATAGTCTCAATCGTAAGATATTTTGGTGGACCAGACCAACTGCTGGTGGTGACAACACTTAACATAAAAAACGAGCTGTTGAGGTGTGTAATCAAAAACTCACTTGCGTCATCGTCATTCACGTCGAACGCAGCTTGTTTTGTTGTGGTCATCACATCACAATCGTCGAGTGCTGCATTTTAAACATTAAAACTCCAATTTTTAGAACTAATGTGAAAAACAACACGTAGTAGTAACAAGTAAGTATGTATGAAACAGCAATTTCTATGTAATGTATATGTATGTAGGAATGTCAAAATTCGTAGTATTTCGTGAATGAAAATGAACATGAATTAAATCATAATTAGCGAAACTATTAAAGTACCCAATTTACTAGCAAATGAGTTTGCGATTGCAAAAGCAAATGAATCACTAATGAATGTATTGGGGTTAATTTAAAGCATTTTAACATTTACTGCTGTGGCTATATAAAGCTATATTTAACTTTTACAAAATTTTAACATAATATGTGAATCTTTGTATTTTTTCAGAGAATTTTATTTAGTCTGTGTCATCTAGAAGACCTTTCTTAGGAATTACACCCCCATTGAAACTTGGAACTTGGAAGAACCAATATTGTAGCGTAAAAACATAAGGAAAGAAAGGGAAAGGAGGAAATCGTCGGCCAAACTGTGATTGGTTTGTTTTGTTGACAAGTAAGCCACTCTTAAGTATTTAATACAGAACACTCGAATGTATTAAAATAATAAATGAAAAATTATTAATATAATGTTGTAAATCACTTAATAGGTTTTCTCATTTATTGTGCCATTCAAGATTCAAAGTATCAAGAATAATCCAATTGCAGTGTGAATTTTAAAATACCTATTTGCTGGTATAATAATCGATTTTATCAACGATTTAGTTGGAAAACAAGTATCC
Organism: Pogonognathellus longicornis; assembly: GCA_034694085.1. NCBI lineage: Eukaryota > Metazoa > Arthropoda > Collembola > Entomobryomorpha > Tomoceridae > Pogonognathellus > Pogonognathellus longicornis. The sequence continues at coordinate 21,184 of JAQFYB010001257.1, forward strand.
GTAAGATACTTTTTACGAAGAATTTCTTCGATTTTTTGCTCAGAGCCCATCGTCCATTTATAAGGATTTACAATTCAGCCTTCAGTCAGAATGCAAACTATTAAGTGCGTGGTGGTTGGCGACGGAGCTGTAGGGAAGACGTGTCTTCTAATTTCATATACAACAAATAAATTTCCGTCAGAATATGTACCCACCGTATTTGACAATTATGCTGTAACGGTTATGATTGGTGGGGAGCCATATACTTTGGGTCTGTTTGATACGGCAGGTTAGTGGAATTATCTAAATGATTCTAGTAGAATTAATTAAAACCTTTATTAACGGTTTCTCAAATGTTTCGAATTTCAGGTCAAGAAGATTACGACAGACTAAGACCGTTAAGTTATCCTCAAACAGATGTTTTTCTTGTTTGTTTCTCTGTTGTTTCGCCATCTTCTTTTGAAAACGTTAAAGAAAAGGTAAGCCATTCTTCAAAGCTTTATTAATATATCCACATGATCTAAATTGCAGACTAACGACAAAATCGTGTAACCCCAAATATTTATTGCTTTTGATATGAATCTAACTTTCAACAACTTTATTTGTATGCACATTATGAAGTAACTACACTATTCGTATATATGCATTTTATATATAATGTATGTACTTACTATACTTTAATCGTATATATTACCAATTTTCTGAAATCTGCAATTCATATATTAATTGCTGTTACATAAATCTTGGATAAGAATCACATATTTTTTAAGAGTAGGGTTGTATAGTATAATGTATGGTATGTATTAATTTTCGCGTGTTTTTTTAGTGGGTTCCAGAAATTACTCACCACTGCCAAAAGACACCATTCTTGCTGGTCGGGACACAAATCGATTTGCGAGATGACGCAGGTAAAGTCTAAGAAAAATTCCCAACTACATAAGATATTTCCAATTATTTACACTAAACTATGAGTGCTGAATTTTTCGCTTGGTACAGCTTTAATACTTTGTTGTTTGCTAATCAATATAACACCAACTTTGGTATGTAACCGAGAAACGTCTTAATCTCGGTCAATTCCATCAATAAATGAGTATCTAAAACTCACTAAGTTTATTCATGGAAGTAATGTGATTGATCGACTGTAAAATTTCACTGCGTGGCAAACATTCCTTTTATACCAAATTATGTCGAGATTTTTCAGAGTCACGGAAAGAACTTTAAGACTTTGGTTCTAGTCAACGATAAGTAGTACGATTACTTTTAGCAATTTGAAGTTTTTGCCATTTTTTCGTCCTCGTTTGTTTACATCTAACTGTAAATAAAACCGTGCAGTATAAGAACATAAGTTGTGAACAAAACTGCTGGACATAATATGCGAATCAGCAAATGTGCCTTGGAAAATGTTTCTTCAATGAATATGCGACATACTTATACTCACAGTTCTTCGATCCGTGTATTTTAGTAGAATGATTGCAAAATACGATATTATACGTTTTATGCTAGGTTTCGATGGATTGGTTGGGGTAATGGGGTTGGATCATTTGAATGATAACTTCGACTGTAGATATTGGCTAATTTACACTTGTATATTTGTACGATTGTTTTAGGTACGATTGAAAAATTGGCAAAAAATAAGCAAAAGCCAATAACACTCGAGCAAGGTGAAAAGTTGGCGAAAGAGCTGAAGGCTGTCAAATATGTAGAGTGTTCTGCTCTAACTCAGGTAAATATTTTGTTGTCAATATCTTGAATGTTTTTTGTCTAGGATTATAATGAAATAAACGATGTTTTGCATTTTTGGGATTTACAGAAAGGCCTAAAGAATGTTTTTGATGAAGCCATCCTAGCGGCTCTCGAGCCACCTGAACATCCCAAGAAAAGGAAATGTACAATTCTTTGAAGAATGCAAAATGAAACTTGACGTCTACGAACTAACTACAAAGTAACCATGGCCAATATTTTGCAAATTCGTTTTTCAAAGTCATTTCAAAAGTCTACAGTCTACACTACAATAATAAGAAGAGGACGTTCTTTTCCGAAATCATTCAATTTACAACACATAGTACACTTGTTTAAATAATTATAGTTGAATGAGAGCAATTAATTAATTTACAATGTTATATTGAAGGCGGGTAGACAGAACACAGGACATGACTCATATACATAGCACACATGCAAAATTGTATGTAGGAATCTAAAACCTTTAGCGAGTTAATGCTATATACTAGTATTAGACACACATATTATAGAATAGTCAACATTAACTAACATAAGACACTCGTAGGAGCAAGTTGTGGCAAACAAAGCAAAATTGTCACACTCAGCCATTTGATATGTATTTACTATTGAAATTGTTGATAGAGGTAAGGAGTCTTCGTAGATCTAAGCCACAACCAAATCCTACTACTTGCCTTTTAGATGTGAAAATTATAGCTGTAGCTTTATAAAATTCAAAATTAGATCCTAGAGACTTGGACACACGTTTACAGTACACCCCCGCATTACTTCCTCCTAGCCATGTTAGCTGAACCGTATAATATAATGTTTATTAGAATAGCCTGCCACAACCTGACTGTATTGAATTATTCCTATTCTGCCTACAATAGAAACTAAAACAATCCAATTACCAATTAGGTTACTTACAAGATAAGTTATAAAATATGTTGTTCTATTCAGTAATTTGTAAATTGCAATAAGGCTCGTTAAAAATGACGATAGCGCGACTAATGTAGCTTGTAGCTGTACTACTGTTACTGTACTGGACTGTAAATCCGTTCCTCTCTATATTTTAATCATTCAGCAGCACTACATTTTCAGTTCAACTGTATAATAACCACAATCACAAGTCAAAATGTATTTCCGTTGCGTATACGCAATATAGTTTAATATAATGTTAGTTAAGTTGTGTGTGTAAACTAAAATATTATATTTATCGGTATGTACGGAGGGACTAAAAATGACCGATAGATTTACCTGTAGCAGACTTTTTGTGATGACGGATAGGTTCAGAATTCGACATTTCCGTATTGTCACTGTCCACCACCAGATCAGATTCCAATAGAACACTTGGTCTACACGAGCGAGCTGTAATTTTGTGAACTATATTTACATAATGATATAATTGTTAGCAAATTGTATTCTATTCTAAAAAGTAACAGTTATAGTACCTTTACGTTTTAAAGGCTAAAAAGTAAGTTTTATCCCCTTATTTAAAAACTAAGGAATTTTAATCGGGTGGGTATGACTTGTTTTCCTTCAATGTAGTGGTATTAACGCTTTTTTCTAATTAAAATATATTATTATTATTATTATTATTATCACGGTTATAAATATCAATTCAAAGATTAACTTATTCCTACTACTAGGTAGGTACTATTTCTGTATGGTTAGTTAATATAGTTGTAAGAATCTTCAACGTAAAATATCGTAGTATGTAGTTAGTTAGTACAAGGTATACAGATTTAAAGTGTACACACATACACAACAAGCGGACTTGTATGTAGAACGAAACTAAGAAGAAGAAGGGTGAGTGCATTAATTGTGTTAAATACTGATTATGTAAAATATCATAAGTCCGTGTTTACGTATATTTACTATGAAAATTATTAAACTACCACTACCTACTATACTACGTACTATCTATTAAGATCTATTAATATTAAAATGTACTGCAGCAATTGTAAGTACTCCTATAAAAATGTGGTCTAAAACTAAAACCATTAAAATTGTTAATGGCAAAATCTGTAAAAAATAACTGTCTGCTCTGATAATAATTCTAACCTGTTGCTGTTATACATAACAATTATTACAATTTACACTAAAACTACCCTTAATTATTAATAAAATACAAATATTATATTATTCCTACAAATGTACACGACGAATGATTTGTATTTATTGGGAATATTGTTGATATACATTGAAAACTAACCATTTATTTAAGCTATGATGATGATGTAAGTTAAACACTAACTACTACTAATCTACCAGGGTATCTTACTCTGCTAATCTACTAGTATCTTTAAACCACAATTATTATTATAAATACAAATACATTCAGTTGATGAGAGAAATAAATGCCGAGGGAGACTATCGCTTTTCTTTAATAACTGCCTTCAAACTCTGTAGATTTTATTATTGTTGTTGATTTTAGAGAGGAACGGTCTTTCGAGACGCATCCGTTCCTTTTACACATAACAGCATCATCATACTATCATGATAATAATAATCTTATTATCCATTCCCCATAATAATAATAATTTGCATCAACATCAAAATCTTTAGTTAACAAATTACTTAATACAATAATCAATTCGTCAATCAATATTAAGTCTTTCTCATTTATCGTATCATAATAATTAATCATTCGTATATTATTATAGCAAGTATGAATAAATTCGACAATTTAATTCAATCTTTTGTAAGCTTTTTCCTAATTACTAGCATATTTAATTAGCTAGACATTCAAATGCTTATTAATTACACATAGTTTATTGTTATAATTTTTAGTTTTAGCAATGACGATTTAGATTTAGAGATCCCATGTATGTAATTTTTTCTTCCTACCTGCCTCCCAGCTAAAACTGGCAAATAATCCTCTGTGTGACATTCAGTTATTTATTTGTATTTATTTTATTATCATAGTAGTATATATTATGTAAGTATAATTTTATGTTACCTGTTGTATAGTGGATGTATTTTCTAGTGTCTATACTGAACCTAATAATTAATTCTTACATAATATAACGTGATCAACATTTATACTTGGATTTATTTATTCATTTTATGCTTCTTACTGTTTTATTACTCGTACAAATTATTCACTAGAATATAATATGTAGTAACAACGAACTGGATTTATAGGAGAGGCATTTATTGTATGTAATTATATATTAAAGTCGTGTAGTATGTAAAGATGATGAAAATTATTAGGGTATACTGATTCTTCTTAATAGTTGCATGTAAACTGCACAAGGAAGTATTACAACGTTATGAATTCATTAATTTATTAGTTATAGTGCATTCTAGTACTTTGCAGCTCAAATTATTCAAAAGAATACACAAAATTGATGCACAAAATGAGAACATTTAGTAAATCTAGTTTTTAACCACAAAAAGAAACTTTTACGATTCTTACAAGAAACATAGCTAATTATATATACTTTTTTTACCCTATTTACGTGAGTCGTGTTTGTAGATTATTTTATAGCTCTCTATCTCACACTACAAACTATAATAAACGTGTCATCTTCTTACACTCACATAAACCATTACTTTACTTCTAACCATAGCTATAGCTTAAGTGTACAGAATCATAATTTATGTTTACTTACTTCACTTATTAAACTTTTAATAATAAATATGTATCGTAAGGGTTTAGTTTAGATTTTTATAGGTGTGTAGCAAATCAGCGCGTTATTATTTAGTAATTAGTTCATCTAGTTAACTTATAGTTTACAGTAGTAGTCTGGGTAGTGAAGTGAAGTATATAGCACGCACTCCCCCTTAGCAGGAACACTTTTGTGTCCTTGATTTCTCGATTTTTACTTTAAATATTTTTATGCATGGCATAAATCGTGTCAAGCGTTGTCTCCTTTTCATTTCCGCATAACTACTATCTTAAGAAGGTGGCTATACTATTGTTGGTGTTGCTGTAAGTTTTGTTTAAATTATTATTCACTTTACCACGCTAATTATACAACACACCCACGTAATTAATTATTGCAATTAATTACTTGTTATGCATTATATTAAATTAATATGTAAGCTATACTTTACAGTATAGTAATATTATAGTAAACTAAAGCTAAAAAGAATAATAAATGTAAATAATTAATTAGGTTTATGCAAATAAATGGAGTATAGTAAGTAATCAATCAACCAATGTGTATGAAATTAAACTAGATCTATTTCTAGCAAGAAATAATGTAATTATTATAACTTACTAGTAATATTTATAATAATAATAAGTAAAAGCAAATGAGCAGTTTTTTGTCACGGCCTGGTATGAATAAGAGGCCAGGTTGCAACTTGCAATTGCAAGTCCATCATGAACGTTAACTAGACAATAAACATCATCAACACGTATCATCTAATTAAAAAATCGACAGAGGTTTCACGAAATGAATAATGTGACAATATTATTGATAACAACAAGCCTTGTATAGGTCCTTTTAATAGTTCAAATGAACTTTACGTAACGTGTTATAGCATTGGCACGTACGTGTGTTGTTGAATTATAAGAAACAAAATAAGCTAATAGAAGAAATTATCCGAATCAAATTACTAACTGATTAGTAGTAGTACTTATACTTTTTGTAAACAAATAACAAGGTGTAGGAAAAAGAATTGTAACTACAAAGAAACTGTTTTAGAGGGACAAAACAAGAGCTTACAAAAGCAATTATTACTTAAACCTCGTATAAGAAAAGGAGTTGAGTTGGAAATGGGAAGCGCCATTATTCTTCTCTAAAATTATGGGATTAGGTAACGTTCAACTTTAATAATGGGTTAATTCACAAGCTTTGATGTTTTTAAGTTATGAAATGTTTACGTCATATTCATTTTATTCATAACTAAGTCAGTTAAGAGATAAAGGTAGCCTATATAGGTAGGAGGAATTAGCGCTTAGTGACAGTCATAATTTGCTTGATTTGGTGGCAATCAATTAAGTCTATTTCGCTTGTGTAGTGGTATTTAGTTGTATGGATAATAAGGTTGGCAATTTTTGTGAGCTCTTTACAAAAAATGATACAGTTACATAGATAGAAGTATATAGCCAAATCAAAAAAGGAACAAAAAGGGAGAAATAATAGAGTAGTAAATAGTTGTATAATCAATGGAAAGTATCTTTATTTGCCCACCGAAAAACTCGAAATTCGAAACCATGAGTTAATTAGTTGTTTTTCTCCAAAGCAGTATTGTTTTTGATGGCAATCACACACTCTTCTCCGCAAGATTTCAATACAGTGCAAAGGATCTCACGTCCGGCGTCAAATTCATTTTTCAACTAAAATACAATAAATACAACAATTAAATATTTGTCTAAATTGAATTCGCATATTGTTGCTTATTATGATGATTGTTTAATTTCAATTTTTATATATACCAACCTGAGAACCAAGATCTCCATCTGGAAGTTTTAAGTCCTCACGGAGATCTCCACCATCAGCCATCAAAGTTAAATAACTAAAGTGTCAAATACACAAACATTGTGTAAAATGTGAAGTACACATTGCAGAAATATTTGTATAACAAATAACAACTAAACTAACTACACCGAAAATGTACTCAAAATTATTTATAATATAATTGAATCTTACCCGTCATCGGAGATGTCCATAAGCTGATAATCCTCCCTCTTGACAAAAGGCACGTCCATATTGTGCGTGGATGGGCAAATATCCTCACATTTCTTACCATTGAAAATGTCCAAACCAACCAAATGCACCTTGGCGTGGCCGTGCTTTCCTAAAAATTAAAATAAATTCAGGAGTGTTAAAAATATTTTATTATACATTTTGAAATCAACAGTGAACTATGGAATAATAATAATTTAATATTATGTTGAATTCGATAATCACAAAAATATTAATCCATGGTTGAACTTGGACTAATATGACAAAAAATATAAAAGCTTACTTAATATAGATAACTTCGTTTCATAAACAATAACCTCAATGTTCTACAGGATCTTAAAAATGTAATCGTTGCGAATCTAACAAATTGTAAATTCACAATGAGTTACTTTCTTTTGTGTAGGTTAGGTAGGTACTTCATACAGTTTTTCCGCAATGTGTATTCTGTATTGCGTATTGTTAATACCTATAATGCAATAATTTTGACAAATAAATGGTGTAACTTTAGATGATGAATGTATATTATACTTTAAGCTTATTATTTTTTAGTTTTGTTATATTTGAATCGTATTTTTTATATTCATTTGAAAATTATCAGCTAGTTATATACGGTAATTACGGTATATGTAAACAAATTAAATAATCTCGAGCGTTGAATTAAAAATCAGGAACGCGAAATGACTAAAAACTAGTCATTTGTTCTAAATATGATGCAACTTTAATTTATTTAGACTATTTTGTGTATTACTATTACGAGCACTCAGTAATAGTGTACAATGTTTAAATGTTAGGTCTTGGTAATTCTAAAGTCTAAACCTAAATTACTAAAGTTATCCATTACTCCTTTTCTTCATTTATTACTTCACACACTAAAAGACACTGCTTTCTGTTAATAACAGAAAGCCATAATAAAATATTATTATAGTCGTAGTAGACCAGATATGTCTAGGTACTTTAAACCATCCTGCGCTGCGGGTAAACCATGCAGATGATTTGAAAAATATTATCTACAAAGAAGCAAATAATTGATTTACTTAGCCATTAAATATATTTACCTGTCTTGGAAGTGGACATCTCCACAATTTTGCATGGACGACCCTTTAACATCACAAAACCGTTTTTGCGAAGAGCCGAACATTGCATCGGGTAGGTTGCGGATGCACCGGAATCGGCTGCCTCAAACTGGGTATCATCAATATCGCCCATTTTGTTTTAATCTAAAAAAGCAGTAAAAATTTCATAAATTATATACAATGGCACAACTTCATTATGGATTACGATCTAAATATCTCCTTGCAAAATAAATAACTTTCATTCTCAATTCACACCAACCAACAAGTTATGTCATATGTTGGAAGCTTAGGTCATAGTTGTCAATGTCAATGCAGAACACTTATTCAAAAGTCAAAACTACCCGATAATAAACCATAAAATAAAATGCATACATCCTACTAACAGCAATTAAAAACAGATTGATCACAAAATATTTGCTTTGTTTGAACTTTGCGTTGCAGCACTGACTTTTAAATACATAATAAAACAACGAACATTACAAAACAAGTCCAAAGTCATAAACCGGCATTTTTTTTAAATCAATCCAAATTATGAATTATGAATAAAACGGAATATGTGACAACGGATGTTTTTCTTTTGTCAGATTTTTCTTAGCCCAGTTCAAACTTAAAAGCAGAGCTATACAACATTTTGATTATGCTGTTTAACTTCTTTGAATGTTTTAAAAATATTCAAAAAGCAACTATAATCTGTTTTGTACATAAACACAAAATTAACATTTGTGGACGACCACGTGCAGCAACAACAAAAGAATAATTTAAAATTCACCAGTGATAAAAACAACGTCAAAGAAACCGGTAGAAGTTTGTATAAAAACTAAAAAGTGAGTCCAGCAGTTGTGAAACTGAAAATCGGGAACTGAATGGTAAATAACAAATAAAGGAATAAGGAAACTGGTGAAGAACAGCGAAGAAGAGAATAAGTGAAGATCCAACAGCCAGACAGCATGAGGAGTTCAATGTCACAACTTTCAAAATGGCGGTCTTAAGATTTACGAAAAATCCCCCTGGAGGACCACTTACCTGGGGACAAATTTCTCGTCTACTTCTAAAACAGGTTAGGGTGGGTGTGAAATGTCGAAAACCGGGTTGAAATCGGCGGTTTTTCTGTCAAAATCTGCGGGTTTTCTTGTGCACACCGCGGCAGCTCTCAAGCCAAGCTGTGTTTAATGGAATGGCCTGGCCTGCTGACGATTCTCCGATTCAGTTTTTTGGCGAGAAATGACCTGCAGCAGCACATACAACACAAAACTACAACAATCCTCTGCAATGTAACTCCTTTGCAACGCCAAAGCAGCGCCTCTCGGAATGTCTCCTGCAAGAACAACCACCCTTTCGATGAACAGAATTCTTCCGAGTTACGTGATCCACACAAAATGCTGCAAAGCACTGCACTGCTCTATGCTCTATCCTCCTACTCAAAATACAGTCCACAACCAACTCCAGCAAGTACATTCGCAAGATCACTTCTCTTGGTCTCGCTTTTTTACAAGCAATGGATCACGAGGTGGTGGAGGGAACCATACAACCACCAAACACTTTACAACAACTAAAGATCAAACCAAACAGCATTCAACTCTTTGCTCTTCCTTCGGTCCGTCTTTAACTTCATTGCAGAATTTTAACAGAATCTTCTATCACGATTGATGATGCTGATAAATTTTACCATGATTCAGCAAAACCATGTAAGGTTGGGTAGCGTGAAGGAGGAACAGAGATACAGCGTGTATTAAATGTGAATGGCTCCATAAATGAAATGAACCATGACCCCAAAGGACAAAGTTTCCAGATTAAGGCGTCGTTTTCTGAATCACCCGACAAACTACAATGAAAAGCCGACACGACGACTTACATAATATTATGACATGATTACAATAGCCGTCAGTGAGGTGTAGCGCGCAGCGTACGTGTTTTTTGTAAAAGATCCGTGCGAAATCGCACCTTCTTCGGTAGGGTAATAGGTATTTCAAACAAGGCCGTATCTAGGATTTGGTTTCGGGAGGCACCAAGGTAAAAATGTTATTATAAATGACAATTTTCGCACTTTGCGCGAAAATGTTTAGCTAAATTAAGCAAAAATCAACCTGAAAAGCATAAAATTCTATATACAGCCTTAATTTCAAATATCCCAAAATTATTTTTTAAACCTGGCAACAAAAGTCTGCCAAGAGGTATATTGATTGTAGACCATTCAAATTGAATGGTTCAATAGAGTTATTCCTAAAATATTTTTACAATTAATCACGCAGTTTTCAAAAAAAAAAATTTCGGCTCGATTTTTTTTTGAATTTCAAAAAATAAAATGACGGCAATAATCTAATCTGGGATTACCTAAAAGACGTTTGTAATCGGATCAGCCGTTTTTGAGATATTTCCAAAAATATGCGCTAGGGGTATTTGAAATACCCCTCACGGTCTGTTGAAGGTTAAACTGCACACACCCGAATCACCCGATCCGTGCCGAGCGCGAGCTCCGCACACTCTGTCTTGTGATTGTGTAATAGTAATCAGTTCAACCATTATTGAATTGAATTTTTAACTGACATAACAAAGCACCCTGGGTATCATAAGCTTAGCCAGGATTTGGTTTGGGAGTGGGGTGGGGGACTTAAAACATGAGGTTTAATCGTGCTTATTTTTGCGCGTAGAGCGAAATGTTTTGCAAATTTGGGCAAAAATGAATAAAATAGACTTTACCAATGAAATGTACGTATTTTAAACCCCTAAAATGTAAACGTTGTATACTTTTCATATATTTCAATGCAGCGCTACATTAGCGCGCTCGTTTGCGCAACGAGTAAAGCAGCCTATAAGAAATACAGCGCAGCAGATACAATAAATTGCACGCACGCTGCAAAGAGCACCATTGAAATGTGGAAAATGTGAAAAAAAATTTCCAAGGATTAGTTTCATAGGTATGCGTCTTAGTCAACATGTACACCGAAAAGACCTAAGAAGCCTGAAAAGGTGCGAAAAAGTTAACGGACAGTTTTTTGGAAGCGAGATCGAGGACTCTGGTTTGGAATGCGCTAAGGGTAGAAGGTAGACTGTAGACTATACAGCCAAAGCCCTTAAATTCAAACTTTGACTAAAAGTATTGAAATCTAAAAAGGAGCATTCTATATTTCCTTAATGTTAGCCCACAATAACCTTTACCCAGCATTATTAAAATAATGCTGGCCACAGGTTATTTCATAGATACAGTTTTTCACTATTTTTCATTTCACTTGAAATTTTGTACTAAAAGTCTGATAATTAACTTGATATAGCTCTATGTATCTTAAAACGTTTTCAAATTTGAAAAATTTAGAATTATAAAAGTTGTAAAACTTAAAATTGAACAATTATTAGCCCGTAGACCAAAGCCTTAAAAGTACTTTAAATTATACTAATAATAGTAAAAGAAAAATCAAGTGAATTGATTGCTTGTAAGTCTTTGACTTATAGTGGTCGGAACAGGTAAAAGGCAGTCATAATAATAGGTGTGGTGTAGGACAGTAGAGGAGGCATAATTATATATTATGTATATGAATGTCGGGTATTCTGTACTTGGATGTCGGATATATCGTGGAAACGACAAATGAGATCGAGATTATATTTAGAACTACAGTACAGAATATTGGTAGTATAATATAAACTAAAAGCTTGCATCAGGATAATAATAATATGTTACGATTAGTCAGGCTGTTAAAGAAACTCGGAATAAAAACCAGAATAAAATGTTTAATGTTAGTAAATAGTAGAATTTAAAATGCATACAAATAAAACCAAAACACATTTGTACTACTATCTGCATATTTTAATAAACTGCTGAAAAACAGTCATTTCATTATAAATGTACACAAGGCCGTATCTAGGATTCCATTTCGGAGGGGGCAAAACACAACATGATGTACAATAATGTCTGATATCGCGCAAAGCGAGAAAAATTTGAGCTATTGTAGGCCAAAATCAATCTAAAATGCATCAAATTCCACCTTTTTGGAAAAATAACCTATTTTTTCCCGATTTCGGGAGGGGGCCTAAATTCAGCCTTGAATGTACACAAGTGCGTAAAACATAAATGACGATGATAAGATAACAAACAGGGCAGGGATGGCACATATGCGAAAATCATATTCTAATAAAAAATACTATAGCCAATGTTTTTCCGACAGGGCGGGCTAACAATAAGCTACCCACTGTTCCTTACCACAGGCTAGTTACGGCACTGATAATTTAATTTAAGGAAATCAACGTATAACAACTACTGCTGGGTAAAAATTGGGTTCACAGTTACATTGGGTTCACGCTATCAAAATGCTGAGACCACTAAATATTATACTATACTATATTAATTTTATACAACTCTTCACGCAAAGTTGCAATTTGCAAAATGCAGGGTTTATAAGGATGATTATAATATTATTATAGGTCTACTCATTTTTAGACCTCACGATGTCTTATGCAGCCGAATTAGTCTGAGTGCGACTATGGTGGACATAATAACTCGAGTAATAGGGAGATAAAACTTGGCACTCACGTCACATATAAAGGGGAAACTAAAGCCAAATTCATTGGCGAGGAGAATTGGTTGTAACGTCCAGAGGGTCCAAAATTGACACCAGAAAGGACCATGTGCATACCAAAATTTAAATACCTCTTTTACTTTCTTTTCTATTACAAATTAATTGATATGCTCAATCCAAATTTTCTTAACTTTTTCTAAGCAAAATAAATGTAATTTACATTGCGCTGGTACCTCTTATAAATATTCACCATTAGATCAGTTAAAAAAATACTGGGGATCATTTGTTTGGTTTTAAATACTTCCCATTATCACAAAATTTTGTCCTATTGATTTTTGGTTCCAAAATCACATACTTTGGTTTATACTTTTTCTCTCAAATCCATTTTTAGTATTATATAATATGTAGTAATGTGGCTATGACGGCCTATTATTCTAATAAACGTAAAAGGCTGTATATGTAGTCTATGTAGGGTGGACTGCTGTCAATTGGGCCATGCTATCAATTATTATAACAACAATTATCGAGTACTAATTGTTAAATTTTGTGGAAATTTTTAATATAAGAGTAAATTCATTACCTAGGCTGATAAGAAAAGGCTCTCTTATCCGTTTTAGACCTCACGAGGTCTTATAGAGCCTTTATGTCTGTCCGTCTGTCCGTCTGTCCCCACGATAACTCGAGTAAAAATGAAGCTAGGCAGATGAAACTTGGTACACACATAGTAGAG
>JAQFYB010001258.1:0-34827 GCA_034694085.1 Pogonognathellus longicornis
GACTTTGCAGACAAAGGGGGGAGGGGGGGTCTAAAAAAGGTCCAAAATTGCAGACGTCATATATGCACGCTCCCTAAGCATGCATTATGCTACACTCCATTAATCAGAAATAAGTAATCAGAAAATCAGAATTGTTCAATGCCAGCTCAAATTCAAAAACTCAGAGCTCAAAGTGCAACCAAACTACAAAAGGGCTAATTTTCGTTTACTTTATGCTTTACAGTAATTTATAAGCACGTTATACCTACTTTACTTAAATATCAAAACAAGGCACAGTATGCGGTACCGCGAATCAAACTGTGCATACAATTACACTAATACATATAATTTAACACGTATAGCACAATGCTTTTCTAAACAACAAGCCACACTGACTCGAATGAATGTGTTCAAAAGCTTCTTTCTGGCTGCCATTGACTTAGTTTAGGAAATTTATGTAATCGCTGCAATTCTTTTGTGATATGAGACATTATTTACATTATTATGCAAAAATTAAATAGATACACCATCGGTTCATTTGCTTTCTCATAGTTGGGTTTTCCTACGCAACATACGCAATCGTGCGTGCAGCATGCCGTAAGTAACCATGAATTCTGCTGTTTGTAACTATAGAAGTACCTTCAAAGCTTTGCACAGGGAAGAACCTCCCTGTGTTTATCTGATTCTGATACACACCAACAAAAACAAAACAACTTACTACCGATCACTCATAATTAGTCCTCGTTGTTATAAATCACTTCTTTTGACTTGATTACACGTTAACATTTTCATAAATATTCAAACAAAGCTATAGATCGAAACGTAAACTCAAAGTCAATGTATATATCAAAGTCAAAAGTTTTAGCATGACAGATTATGCACACACAACACATCGAATGTCAAAAGTCACTTCATGTAGATTTTGATTCATAGCTCTCTCGTTCTCTCTCTTTGTGTTGGCGTTTAGCCTGTATGTATCTGCCTCATTCAAATTCTTCGTTCGTACTAATCAAAATTCTCATTTGCCCATTCATGTCTTATTATTCTATTTCTCTTGACTTTATCATTGTATAATCCAAGACACACTTCATACTCCATAACATCCCTTAGAGTTTTATGCATTATATCATCTGACGAGTCAAATCCATCTGGAAGAACCTCGACCAATTATTTGAATACAGATACAAATGATACAATTGTTTATATTATGTATAAGTTTAAGTCAAAGATGGGATAAAACAACTATCTATCGCCAACTCGTCCTTATCACTGCTATTGATTGATTAGCATCATTACTCGCCCAAAAGCCGTCATTAGAGACACATCGACACTGTCAATTTCAGAAGACATGGAGTTACATTCATTTACTAATGAGTGGGCGTGGGCATTTTCAATTGCTGTACTTATACCAACTATACTCAGGATTATAGTCATTTGGGTTAATTGCTAAAATATTTGTCTATATTTTAATTAAAGACTGGCACTAATAAAATATATTTTCTCATCCTCGGCCCATAATATTTATACTTTTAGGTATTAGGTATGTATAACATATAGATTTGTGTACATCTCATTAATAAGGCAGTATGTATCAATATTCTTACAAAAAAGTAAATGTAAATAATCAAATTATTGTAGTAGCAATTGGTTTACATTATCTATTGTACCTTTAATAATTTGCAAATTATACAGCATACAGCGTTCCTTTCCAATCACCTTATTAAATTGTGCATTTAAGGCCAGGAATTTTATCTGCAAAGTGTACTTTGTTGCTTTTGTTTGAATATTTGTGAGCATTCTGTTGATTTTATGTATTCTGTCTGTAACCAAAATCTCAGCATGGGCAACAACAAATTGAGATAAAAGATTTCTGCGTACTCTGTCATTTATAGTCCTAGCCCTACTCTACTCTACAACACCATAATAATCGTGCAAGACAGCAGTAGATAAGTATATTATGATTCTCGACCTAAACATAGAAAAAGACATTGGAGCAAAAACATGTAATCTCCTATTATGCATATACATGAATGTACGTGGGAACGTGAACATAAAATAAGTCACACTAACTCTCTCTGTGTACCAACAAACTTCAAATCTCCGTATGTATCAAAAAATAAGTGTGTAAGTAGCTCCAACATCTTATATTGTATATTATAAGAAAGTCGAACCATCACAAATATTACAAGCAACACGGAGCATGTAAAGGAGTTGCATTGGACTTGGACCACATTTGACATTTGAATACAAATACAAAGCCAACAATGCGAGGACCAAACCAGATCATGTCAAGTAAAGTCAACGCAGCCCATTCCTAAAGTGTTTTGTTTGCGTCAACTCTGCTTCACTTGTTTTACTTACACGTGGAGAGACTCTTTTCGTATCGCTACATTAACTCCTTAGTGTTACACTAGTTTTTAGTATAGAAGCTCATACAATCCTCAGCAAACCTTTCCTCACTTTTTACTCTGCTACACTCTGATCTGAAGCAGAAAACAGTCAAGTTTCATCTCTGAGTAACCTAATAGGTCATATACATATGAAATTAAGAGTTTATTGTTCACATTATGTATGCATATTAGACAACATGAGAGACATTGTATTGCGTTTCATTGCTGCGCTTATTCTTATTGTTAGTATCGTTGTGTTGTGTTCTGATGTTCCTCAAGCATTGTTTGTACAGCTCTACTTGTAATCAGCCACTTTTTCTCTACTTTAGACTACCACTGTGTTTACTATATTGTTAGTTCACTTTAGGCATTTTCTTAGCTAAAGCCGCATTAATAGATTCACTTGAAACAGACATTGAGTTCTCATGCGTAGTAAACCATACAATACATACAACACACACATTTCACTATTATATATAATGCGTGTGTTTTATATCCAGTACGTCTGTGTTGTTTGCGTAGTATCTGTATAAGAAGCATATGGAAATAGTTGGTCTAAAGATATACAACTCATTTCATTACCACTGTTCAGCTCCACGTGTATTCCTTCGCCTTGCTTTGTCTGATTTTTATGGTTTCCTTTGAACCAGGAGGAGAAGGATTATTGAAAACAATAAAAGCCTTCGCTATGTTTTGTCAAGTTATGTACACTATATTGTTACATTTTCTTCCACTAACAATAAGTAAGTACAGTTTAGTTTTAGGTGGTTAGTTATACAAAATTACTGTTTCAGGATACGCATTGTACATGCATAGTACACATCCAAATCCAATAGTAAATATATCTATACCAAATCATATTATTATTTGTATGTTTAGGTAGGTATAAAATTCCCATTTCTGTAGCCTGTAAGTAAACAAATAAATAGTAAACGTTTTTAAGGAATTTCTACACTTGTCCAACAATCTAAATAGTTTGTAATGTTACACGAACACAGAAGTACAGCTATATAGTTAAAGCATGGTGGATGTTAAAGGTAATACTTTGAATAGCACATTTTATGCTATAATACGTTCATTTAAGAAAAGAACAAGATTTCCTGACTTGCCTTGTCATGTTCTATACTAGTTATCATGTTAGTCAAAATAATACCAGCTACTACTACAGTGTATAGAATTGTGTGGAGGACATTGCATATAATGCAACTATTTACATGGTTATCCTGTACCCAACAGAGCTTTTTCCTTGTGAGCTTTTGAGAAAGGAAAAACATCCCTCGTGGAAAAATGGACGATGATAAAATTAAAGATTTATTGGACACATTTATGTATTTACATCCAATTCTTCAACTTACATTATACATACGTTTGCCTTACGTTAAATACTTACAAGGTAGAAATTACTCACACCTTACCACAACCACAAGATCCACAATCTCATATAATAGTAAAAATAATAATAATGTATCTTTTATACCAGCTTCCAAAATCATTTGTACCTAATATTCCTTCTCAATTTACACACGAGTGTAATATTATGCGTGTTGTGTTAAAACTACGTATACGCTTTCATGATATATTGCATTTGTGTATACCTTGTCCTTATAGCACTTGCACTTGTAGTAAAGAGTGGGTTGAGATACAACAAGCACGAGAATGTATTTGGTGTATATGTATGTATTTATTTGCATCCTTTCGTATTTAGGATCCAAGATGGCATTATGCAACACATCTTGCAAGAAAATGTAGGTAAGACTGAATGTGAGTAAGGTGCAGATGCAACTGTTTTGTATTTTGTAAACTGTGTATACCGATAGACTACTATAGAGTCACAATGCATCTATTGTGGACGAAACCATGTTGTATTATACAGAGACCAACAGCAGCGGAGCTTTTCATCAAACTTGAAAAGGTTGACGTTGACCCTGCTCTGCTCCTGTCTTCCATCCATCCAATGAAGCCAAAACAGACAATTATGTAGCAATTCTCAATGAGTCTACACACTTGCCTGCCTACACAAAGCTTCACAGCAGCGGTTTGTTTCGTGCATTTATTTTCTGACAGAATCTATCTTCTGTGAGCAAGGCAAAGTGATGCCTCGTGTCAGATTCTGCTACACTGTGTCTCATGGACTACGAGATCTTTAAACCTTTACATTAATGGAATGGCTATTACTTTAATGTAATTAGGACCCAGTACTCCCACCATTTAACCAACATAAGTAAGTGGTGGAACTACCATCTTTTCCATCAAATATGCGCACATGCAGCCATTTTAAGAATGAACACTTTCAATCTTAACAGTAACCTAGTACCTATATATTATGCTGATTTTAGACTTCTTAGAAATAGAAGGTTTTGTATGGTACGATGTACCTAGATTCATACTGATTGTAAATAATTAAATAGATAAGTATGATATTATACACCTTATAAATTGTTCGCCTTCACTAGTTTTATTCACTCATACTTACAATAGATCTATAGGTCAAATTACAATACGTGTTTTCTATTTTAAAAACAAACCTAAAATATTTTCGTTTACTAATTACAAGGATGTACGCTTTCTTTAGAGGTTCATTTCATTTGGTTTTGTTATATATTTAATTGTGTACTATAAATTTTTATTATGTTAACTAAACACAGTAGATGAATAAGTAGACAAAACATTTTAAAGGTACAATCATGTAATCTTGGCCATTCAATTAAGCATTTTTGTCTTTCATTGCATTGCATTGGCTTCAATATACGATGAAGAATGCGTAAGAAGTATTATAGTTGATTAAGTGAAAGGGTTGGTTGTAACATGTTATGCGTTGGATAAAACGGAGAAAGTTTCATATTGTTACTTGTCAGTTTTATCTTAACTCTGCATTCATTATTGTCATATTGATGCGATTATGAAACCATGTTGCGTAACACATACAATATTGTATTGGATTTACAAAGTGCATTATATCATTGTTTGTTTTATATAGATACTCCTTTGACGGCAAGCAATTTGTAAGTTGGGATATTTACATGGTATAGCACCTTTAGCTTCCCCATCTGAGCACCACAATATCCAAGAACGAAAGATTGTCCTTCTTTTTAGCTTGAGGGAAAGAAAATAACGACAGAGCGACCCGCATCTTTCTCATCATCCTCCAAACCCACACGAGCGTAAAGACTCGTATAAAATAACGATTTAATCTTGATGAGGATGCGAATGACTTGTTGGAGCAACGTATAATGGAGACTTTCTTTCGCCCCGATGGTTTATAATGGGAAGGGTTGTAGCTCTGATTTAGCTACTACAGATTCCAGGCGATAAGCATATAAGCTTAAATAATGTATGTATGTAATCTAAGTACACAAAGTGTATACAATTATATATATAATTTAACATTACTTTCTATTCTGTATTGTAACAACAAGCAACATAAACAGTCAGAAATTTTAGTGGTAAGAAAGAATGGGTATTTTGGGAAAAGCCAATTCTAAATGTCCTTAAGATTTTCCTTTGAAGACTTTTTGGTTGTAAGCGAGACGTCTAGGATATATTCATGTGATCTTTTCCTCTAGACAGATTTAATTCGAATGTGCTACTTTTGCTTTTTTTCCTTATGTTGTTTGTGTTGTGTAGAAACAAAGTTCGCAGTTCTGTCTAGAATAAATGTCTTTTTCCTCGTTATATTGTGTTTCAGGTTTTAATGCCTCAAAAATGTCTTGAGATGATATCTTAGAGTTGCAACCTTTAGAAAGTAAATTCAGCAACATGGAAAATCGTTCCTCTTTATAGTTCCAATTTATGAAACATTGATACTTGCACTTGAGTATTCAATTAGTGTATAAAATTGTTCCTACAAAATGTTAGCACAATTCGCCGTAATAATAGCAATAGAAAGTGAAAATAGACAGGATTATTTCATTGTAAACTACTGTATTGGTATATTTTGCGCAAAGATTAGCTTGCAGGTTTTCTTCTATAACTCATTAATAATTTTGTCACATAAAAATTTGAGTACAGATTTGAATATACAACCTATTGCTGTTCTAAGGTTGTTTTTCTCTTCTTTCTGCCAATTTCGATCTTCGAACTTTTCGAGTAGTAGGTACCTTCCTCAGCTGGGCAAAGTGAACGGGTAAACTATGTCCTCAAAGTGTGCTTGGGTTTCCAAATTCATCTTGGCTACTTGAGAGAGCAATTTTGCTCAACTCTACCCTCGACTTAGGTATACCTATATATGTAGTCCGATCAACCTTAACCCTCAGAAAGTATTATTGTGTTAGCTATTTATACACACTTAAGCTGGATCCTGATGACAACTTATCAATTAACAAGCAGTAAACCTCAAACCTAAAATACTACTGATGGACAAAAATAACATGTGTCGATCTGCATCTTTACTACAACCAACAACCATTTCCATGTTATTCCACAGTTGCTTCAGCATAAAAAGATTTCATCTTCATTTACACCATGTGTGTTACTGTAATTCTTTGGTTGTGTTGCATTTTATCGTTTTATTACTTAAAAGCGATAAAGGTTTGTTTCTAGTCTTTTTAATAGAAAATTCAAGACCGGTTTCGTCACAAGTTTGGCGATAACTGCATTAATGACTAACATATTCGTGCACACTTGCATCTTGAACTATAAATATTTTCGTTACATCATTCTACTGTAACATTCATCCTTCCTATAGAATGTGCATTGCATAGATAGTCTTTTATTAAGATTCAAAGATGACCAAAGTGAGTTTAATCGCGCATTATTTACGGAACCTTCAAACACATTTTTTATTTGACAATGCATTAACTATGAATAGGATTACAATAGTTGCAGCATGCATCGCGTGAATCTTTTCTTTTGCTTATTTTCTGTAAAGACTTGCATGGCATCTCACGCCTTTGTTGCACTGTTTTTTGGGAAGGCGTTGTTGCATCAACATTTTCACCCTGCATCTCTCACAACATTGACTGTTTATCATGTGAAAAGGTAAAGCAAAACTATAGCACACATAAAAATCCTATTAAACACACACACATACAGAGAGAGCAATACTACTAGAAAAGAGAAAAAGCAATGCCAAGAAAGTCATAAAATTCTAATCTCACTTCTTTTACAGTTTCTATATCTTTTCCTTTTATAACATAAAATACGTTACACATTGAACCTACTACCACGTTACGACGACGATGAGATGCGACAGCTACTTACAACACACACGAGAATCAAAACCTGGATGTTGGCTGTAAATGTAGAGTCATGGACTGCATATTGAAAAGGAATGCATAATAGCGTCATGTATAGTTCCGCTGCTCCATGCATCATCATTGCCGTGTCCCATTCTTCTTGTCTCATCAGCCTGTTTTACATCATGAGACTGAAAAGGATCCTGACACATGAGCACATTTCAACTAAACTACTACGCTACAGTTCATTCGATACAAGTAGGAGTGCACCGAAGACCGAGTGTCACATTATCATCACAACACAATATAATGTAGAATGCACTTGGTTTGTGCATCATATTAAATAGTTGTATGTATGTTTAGGATATAATAGCATAAACTACATAGAATGGTGTGTGTAAAGTTACGCTATTTTATTCGAGTTACACAATCTCGCATTATATTATTATGACCATGAGGAATCATGGAGGATCTGTTTTTAGTGGAGCATGGAATGATGAGATACAACAGCTCTGGACACACACACAGACATTTTTACACTCAAATTACAAAGCTTAGTGCAACAAAATATTAAAAACACGCAGAATAAATTAAAATGACATAAAATGTAATGGAAAAGAACGCATTATAATGGAATTGACAAAGAACAGAGACATAGAGAACAAGTAACACGGAAAGTAAATACGAGATTCATTCTGTCCATAAGAACCGCGGCTATGTTGTATGTGTATGTAATGCAATATAAAATGACATGCAGAGTGTGCATACTTAACTACAACTTAAAAGTGCTTATAAAAATCCTAATGCATTTCTATACCAATACAAAGTGAACCATATGAAATATTTGAATGGTTGTATAAGAGGAAGGTAATAATAAACGAGCAGAATGCTTGCAGCTCTTTATAAAAACATCGCAACACACAGGCAGATCCACATCCACGTGTACGTAGGTTGTCTACGTCTCTCATTTTACATTACATACCGAGTAAGCCATTTACCTATGTTTTATGATGAACTATGTCTATAGATAGCAGGGTATTACTATTTTACATCTCAACACGACACACATAAAACGCCTATTCATCCTCCACTACATGTGTAGTTTTTTTCCCAAAAGAATTTGAATGAAAGTAAACGCAACCTTCCAGCATCTCATTGCTCTTTCTACACACAAACACACATACACGGCTTCACATGAAATTAAATACAAACCAAGTCAACTCAGTGTTGGAGAATAATAACAATAGCCTTTGGCTTTTACTACAGACTGTTTTGGAAGCTTAATAATATCAAGTAAATACTATTATTACTCAACCATAGTGTGTTGCTCATAAAAATTTCACTAGTCAACTGGATATTCTATGTCAATCCTATAAAGCCATGCATCTTCTATGTGTATGTGTATCCATGTGTATTTATATATCTACCTACATAAGTTTTACAAGTTAAAATTGTATTACTTGTATGCATTTACTTTTACTTTATTTTACCTTGTATGTCAGTTTGAGTAAAACTACAAAATATACTTACTAGGTATAGGTACCTATACTCTAAACATTATTTCTGTAATACTTCACTCAAATTTTTTGTGTTCAAAGTTGTTGCATGTGTTTGGAGTTATATTTGTTATAGCTACTCTGACCAGAACTCCAGTCCACCCTGCTGAACCCGATTTGTGTGAGTTTCTATTCATTCTTGTAGTGCTTTTGAGTCTTGTCGTGTCCACTTGAGGGTTAAAACATTAATAGTAATAGCCACAGCCACCTAGGCATTTCTGGTTAACCAGAGATCACACAATGCAAAGGAACACAGACACCAGAAAAGGCAAAAGACAATAGAAATACTTAAAAGCCCTGCCCAACACTTGCTGCACTGCACTCCTTCAATGCTTTGATTTTTTCACATTTCCCTATAGTCTTATTATTCTTCAACAACCATTTCCTACTGCCTACTTAGAATATACTCACTCACCCTGTTTTTGGATGGTATTAACGAGTTGTAACTTGTATGTAGGATATGCATACAATAATATATGCAGGATATGCATATTATAAACTACATACATACATAGATATCTCTTGAAATTACGCAATGAAAAGTTTCAACTTAAACTTAACTGTCCAACAACAACAACAGGAGAAGAAGATATACAAAGGTGAGTGAGTGAGAATGAGACTCCCAATTTCATTGTTGATTACACGCACTTGGATCTTGGATATTATACAATTATACGTGTATGTACTTCGGTATGGTAGGTATAGCACTCATACTCATAAGGATGTATGATAGTTGTACTCGTATCATCCTACCTACAATAAAAAAGTGCTGCATCTGTTATCCTCATACAACAAAATATATGCTGACGTGTCTTGGCTTGACCATTAGTAATCTCAAATCTCGGCATTGTAAATAAAGTCTAGTCCAGCCGAATGTTGTTCGTTCTTCCCATCCATTCCAGCAAGCATACTCTAGGAGCATGGTGTAATATCTGTGCGTAGAAACTAAACTACATTACATTGTATGCGCTTAGAGCTATGTGTAAGTCAAGTCAAGTCCACTCCTCTACTAACACCACAACAACAGAAATGAAGAGCCATCAAGACAAGTGAACTGACTGGAAGACTACACTACTACACTACTACTTACTGATACCACACCACCAAATTCAAGCCAAGCCTCCAGCATCTTGATATTAAAGCAAAAAGTAGAAATTCTGGTAGATAATAATAATATTCCTCATAGTATGGCATGACTTAACTTAAAATCCTTCTTATCTGTTGAGACTCTCTCTCTCTATCTCTCTCATTCTGCCCAGGCTCTGCTCCATGCTCTGCATGAGATACAATGCTCAAGGAAAGTTTTGTAAAGAAAACTGTGTAAGTAACCAAGTCACATAATGTAATACGCGATGCGGTAATACTAATACGTTTCTGATGTGAAATCAAGTTGAGTTTCATTCTGTGTTGCCGGTGTTGGTGCATTATAAGTGTGGTGTTCTGATGGTATGGTGGAGCCTAGCCCAGCCAGTCTTTGCTTTGCCTTTGGCTGACTGAACTGAAACTTAAGTTAGATTCAATCTACTACTGAACTACAGATAGATAGCTTAAGCCAAACTGCAATGCACTGTTGTGTTGTTTTATGCTAAAGGAAAACTAGTCTAGTAGCAACTTCTTTCTTGGGAGAAACGTGGTGGAGCAAAGTCATGCATTGCCATTCCATGCATTTACTTTACGCACATATCACGCACTTCCACCTTTTCTTACATTCTTTTAATCTTATGCATATGAGATATGTCTATGTGGGTATCTAGGATACACAGCTTTGTATATAATTGTCGTGTGAAGATAGCCTATGTTATATTTACTTCAATCTTCATCCGTATTTGTGGTTTCCTCCTCTTGGTAGCTTTAGCTTTGCTTTTCCATGCTTTTCATAGCTTTTGGCGTTATTCTGGTATTATTTCAATAGCAGTGTTAGATACATTGTGTTATACATTGAGTACAATGTAATGTGGTTTTTTAGTGGTATGCATACAAGTAGTGAAAAATCAAGTAAAGCCTAGGTAGTTGTTTGTCTGACTCGTTTGTAATAAGTAGGATTTGATGCAGCAATAATAATAGCTGAGTTTCAGATATATACCAGATATAGTTTTAAGTATAGAGTTAAACACTAAATACATAGTCAGGCCAGACCAAACCAAACCAGAACTCCAACTCCACGTGTAAAAGGTCAATTTGGACAAAGTTGTCCTCAGAGAAGTGAAGAAGAGTGAAAAAACGGAGGCTTTGGCTTAGCTTGGCATTGCATAAGAGAATCTGGCTGTAATATGTACGCAGTTCGTAGAACATTGTGTGTGTGTGCTATGTGTACACATACTCACTCACACATAATAATATTACTACGAAAAGACTTTAGTTAGACACACAGGACTACACAGTAAACTACTTACTGACTGAGGTGGGGAATGTGGCATAGCAGCTTGACTTGGTTTTGGCTTGGCCTCCAGTTTAGATTTTAGTAGATATCTGGAGATATACACACGGCAAAGCCCACAACTAAAATTCTGTCAAGTCAACTAAGTCGACTGAGCACAACCACTGGATCAGCTACATAATGCAATACAAAAACACGTAGTAAACTGTTCAACTTAACTAAAGTTAACTATAAAACGTTCCATTCTCCAACCATACATCTCGTCTATTTCCTCATACACACACACACTTTGTATAATTTGCTGGATATTACTATGCATGTATTCATATAGCCAAGGAACAAATTCCAGGCCGCATTTATACGACTAAATACACACATATACCTATCTATGTAACACATGTACTCAAATAATACATCAATGCTACAAACTACACACTACTTATACACAGACGAATTATATCAGCGTATATTTGACTTTTACCTTAGTGTTTCCGTGGAAAACGCACGCATCACATTGAGGAATGGAATAAATGATAGAGTTTGAAAGTAGGAATACATACTTGAGTAGTTTTCGGTGTGGGATAGTATGGTGGTGGTGCTGGTGGTAGTGGCATGACATTGTGAGTATTCGAGTACATGTACTACATGCCATTCCATAGTTCCATAATAGCAAATCCAAAGCAGAACAGTCCATGAAGGGAGATACTCTTCCTCCCCCGCACGTGTCGACGAAAGTTCAATGTCCCTGGAACATATAGCCAACATTTCTTCATATAGACAATAGCAATAGAATAGTTTTATAGTCTCCAACGAAAGCGAGGATATTTGACTGGAGTGTTTAGTGCCGACCCAAGGCAAGGCAAGTCAGTCAAACCCAAACCCGAAGCATTCTCTCTGTTTGTATTGTATACTACTACTATATAATACAATACTGCGTGTACTTATACACTACACACTAACTTAAGTACTACTATGCCTTCATATACAAACTTACATTGATCTGACTCAGCCCTGCACGCACAATATATTCACAACTCCAGCATAAGCATATAGCAGCAGCTCAGAAAAGCAAACCAGGCGAAAGCTTTTGATTTCCCTACTACCCTCATCTCCCTTCCTTTAAACCTTGTACTTACTAATATCAAATTTGGGCTCGACTTATAATGTATAAGCTTAGTCTGTGCTTCAGCTTTGGCTAGAGAACGTAAAAGTAAACTTGAATCATAATAATGTTATTGCAGTAGGAATAGGAAATATACCCTTACGCACTTTTCGGAGATATACCTTTACGCACTTTTCGGATATAGAGATGTGTAAGTAGGTACATTCTTACGCAATAAAGCCGGTCGTAATACGCACTCTGGTCGGAAAGAATGATGCACTTCCAAGAAATACGAGTATCCACTATGAACATACACAAGGCAGTATTAGGTAGCTATATACTTATGTAGGAAATGAATGTATGTGTGTAGACATACACAGTGTAATCCTGTGCAGACTCTTGTGTGTGGAGTATTCATCTCGTTGACGCTTGCTGCGGCTGATGCGATGCGTTAGTGTGTTCTTGTTATGCTATCGCCCATGTTACGTGACATACTCAATGTAACCCTCAAACTCAGCTCACCAGGTTTATACTATGACTCCCGTCCCGGTGCATCTTCCTCTCTCAATGGCTCTGAATCGCAGTCAAATGCTTTTTTCGTTGCAGAAACCGATCTTTTGGGATATACGGACGGATGCTGTTTCTATTAGAGTTTCCTTCGCTCTACAGGGTTCCCACACTCAAACACGGCTATTGTTTACTTACTCGATAGAAAATTCCTTTCCCTTTCTTTTGCCAATATAAACGACAAGGTTTTTGGCAGGGATGAGTATTGACTCCTATTTGTAGATACAAAGATAATATTGCTACTCCATACACCTCCATCCATATTTCATCTTTCTTTACTACTGTATTATTTTACCATGCTTAAGATATTCTCCATTCTTCAGGAGGTAGCTGCTGTACATGGAGAAATATTATTCACTAAAGTTGACGCTCGTAATGGCATTTAATGGATTTTCGTATACTTTTGATGTACTGTGTAGCTTCTCTCGAGAAACTTTATTTTAATACATCCCTTGTCATGTTATTCAATTTAAAATCTGATTTTGTATGCAGGATCTGTTGAGTGAGTGAGTATCTCCCTGTTCTGAGTATATGCATGCCTTATGCTGGTGTATATTTAGGTACATACATTTCACTTTCGGTTTCTAAGCGTTTAGGCAATATTGAGCAGACAAAAGAAGTCTGTACAAACAAATGGGCACTAATTCAGATAGACAAGACTTTGTGTATTTATTAAGTATCCCGAGTATGTTGCCTTGATGTGACAATCTTGAAAATCTGTCTGCTGCTTTAGTTGAAGTCTATTTCTCCACTTAATGTCGCAATAAAAATCCTGAGGTAAATACACCCTATTCAGAGTTTATGTTTGGGTCGCTCCATTTGTCCTAGTAGAATTTCCTTATTTCATTGTATGAAAGACGAGAACGCGTGAATTTGGCATTATTACAGTGCTGTCGCCTTTTATGAGTGTAGTTTAGAAACAGATGTAACTTATATAAGTTACATGCCATAATCGAAGACAACGTTTGTCACCTAACCAGAGTACTTAACCCTTACATTAAACCATTTCAACTATAAAACATTATCTCGGCTTGACTATTACACGTAATAGCCCATAAACACACAAAAAACATTGTGGGTAGATATCGCAAGCTGCAAACGACTCAACAACAACAACTATTTCTAGTTATTTCTTATCGAGTCTATCATGTGGTTAATAGGCCATTATTACATGTACCATGTACGATACACTCAAGTCTCAGCTAATAAAATATATCAATATACCGAAATCCATTCAGTTCTTGTCTTGTAGTAATAGCAGTATACACTATTGTACACTAATTTTGCATTTTTTGTCCTGTATTGCATATTATCTGGATGTGATATCATGTGGTATTTCATATACAGTACTATTTTGTTTGTATTGGGTCATTCATACGCATACGCACATACAAACACACACCAAACTTTATAACACGGTTTTCTGAATTGAATGACGACATTCACACAGCAGGCAAATTGCGTATTGTGTAATAGGGTTTTATTGAAAGCTGTCAACAAAAAATCACACCTTGACATATTGTCCGTGTACTTACACACAATATGCGTGTACCTAGAATAATGATCATATAAACTCATTCATTCATCTGAACAAGTCGTGTAGCTTACGAGGAATTTTATGAGTAAGGAACCAAACAAGTCCGAGTAAAATTATCTGGTCTAAATGTTTATTAAATGCTTGCAAAGATCTACTACTATAATAGAAATACAACCATGAGTATATGAGACCATGGGCTTGTTAAATGAATATTCACAATGGTGTAGTGTATTGGTATGTAATTTTAAACGCAGGCACTAGTAGGGTGTCAGTACTACACAGATACGGCTAAATACGAGCGTCTAGCGAGCTACACGTGTGGCTGAGTAATTTTATCCTTTACTCCAACATTCAAGTCTAAAGCAAAGCTGTTGTGGAAAAAGATTAGAAGGTTACCAAAAACTATATTGGGTAAAGAATCTGACTATATATGTACATGGAAAGCAAATGAGAAAATAAGTGTGTTATACACAAACGCATGAATTGTTGCGTTACAACAAGTTGGTTTAGTGCAAGAACACAACGTGGAGGAGTGAATAATATTTAGTAAATTGTAAAGCCAAACCAAAAGCAAGCAACCACATACATGAACAACAACCAAAACCTCATTTACATCTTTACAGATAGACCTGACGTTTTTTATTGTGTGGCTAATGATAGGTTAGCACTTGAATGTAATTGCTTTATTGACAGAAAATCTGTTAGATTTAATTAGCCCACATTTCGTAGCGTCTCAAATGTATTTAGTAGACACATGTTGGTAATTTATTCTAATCCTCCGCAACAGAATACCCATTTCACAACATTCACTTCATTATTTACTGCCTTACTCCTGTAGCTTCAATCAATGTATATACAATACACTTGCTCAGAATGCTCACATAGCCTAAATTCAAAAAAATCCTTGCAATTACAAATTTACTGCTGATTTGATTAGTTGAAGTTGAATGAAATTGCTTTCATTTCGGCATAAACTATAATGTAACAGACTTGTACACAGCGTTCAAATGCTAGCACTGTAAAACGACCAACTCTGTCACTTTCTTGCCCTTCACTCATTCATTTGTTCACTCATTCATTTCTCGATCGAGTCATTATGTCTTTTACAAACACTTAAACTTCAATTTATTTGCCTCAAATGGTTTCAGTGCGTGAATGAAGGAGCAGCTCTCGTTCACAGCGACACACGGTAAACAGCCACATGTAAACAAACGATCCTATCATATGAGTAATATGTCCAGCCTCTATTTACTTAACTTGTATGCTGATAAGATTAAAGATAGAAGGAATTTCTTGGCTAACAACTACAATATATGCAACTTACCAATGCATTTTATATATCATATTTTGTGTGTGTACCTATAGTATAGTGGTATATAATTAATAAGGTACTTAATTGTAAGTTTATAGCAAGTAGTTTAACATACAGTACAGTATATTATATGCATTGGAAAGTAATAGTCATAAAACATAACTCATTAAATAAATACATGGTACAGAAAATATTGCTGACACTTTCTTTTGAATTATATGCTCCTTTATTTCTTCCAGTTATTAAACAACTTTTTCAAAAACACATAAACTTAGAGTTTGAAGTTAGAACTAGGTTGCAATACAGTGATCATTGAAAAAATTCTTAGATTTTGTAAATAGAAGCGTAAGTAACCCATTAATTTGGTTTATTAAAAGCTCGTACTTGTACTAAATGACTCCGTAATGTTCATTTTTTAAATCTCATTGATTTAATAATGCTATGCTATGTACACAATGTAGGTATCGTACTGCTGAACTGGGAAAAATAATGTATGTATGTATATGTAATGTATTATAGAATCTGTCAACGATTATGTACAAGGCGATGAAAATTAAATTCCATGAAGGTAAAACAAGATGCATAAAATATTGCCTTTTGTTTTGCGTTTAATTTACTAATTAGCGAATGTGGTATGAATATGATAACACCTTTGTATTGCGCGTGGAATCTGTTTGGTGTAGTTACCATGTAGGATGAGACTTTGAGAGTGGTGTAAAATATGTAATAACTTTGAGCTTTTTGGGCTGTAATGGGCTTTCGTTGCGCATATCACTTTGTGTTTAACGATTTTATGCTTGTTTCCATTTTTGAATAAGTGTGGAGATGGCTCATTCATTATCCTCTAATTTGTGTCCAATTGTCACGAATATGAAGCTCAACGAACAGCCTCAGAGAATATAAAATGTAGTTAGTTTGTGGATAAACGAAACGAGTAGGAGGTTGGTAAGTATTGACTTTACACTTTAGAAGTATACCTATGTAGCCTTTTACACTGTAGGTAGCCCTAGGTAAGTCAATTTTAGGTCAAAGTTTATACAATTTTGTCTTATAATTTGAAATCTTCTTCGCTATGCAAAACATCATACTAGGTACTATATAAGCATTTGTATGAATCATAAGAATTTGAACATTCTCTAAGGCTATGGCATGATTGCATAAATTATTGCCCAGCAAGCGCTTCAATTAATTAATATATACCTACTACAAGTACTAAGTTCACAACTATCATAGCATTTATTGTTACTCCTTCTACAAAATTTAGGTATACTTGTTTGTAAGGTAAATGGATCCTTTTCATCTGTAGATCAAATGAAATTAAGTTGTTTCCTCCAATCATGTGATTGAATTAAAATGTTCCAAATTAATACCTTCCCCTACAGTGCCGTGAGACAGGCCTAGACCTAGACAGCTAGACCATTCATTCCATTAAACGTTTCATATGACATTAATATTACCACCAGCAAAATACGCCCGTCTCATTTCATTCGGGAACTATTTGTATCTTGCTACGCTACAAGCTATTTAAAATCAAAGGATTACTCGTCAATGTTAATAGTAATAAAATATTTCCTAGCTATTCAACCAACAAATTTTACCTATCATATTCTTCAAAGGATTGCATAGCCCAGTAATTAAAAACGACTGAATTGAAGGAACTTCCTGAATGAAATCAGATTTATAGTACAAATGGAAAATTTAATATGCTGACAGTAGCTGAGTGTTATAGATTCAAGTAAATCTTTTTGAACTACTACTAGGCCTATAAACACTCAGATGAACAGATAAAGGCAATTTGCATTTAATTTACAACAATTCTTTAGCATTATGAGTTTCGGTTTGAGATATCATGAAAAGAAAAGCGCTTAAGGATATATCACTTATCATAAATGTGATCTGCTCGTGACAGTGTCTCCAACATGGCGCTTATGACTTATATATGTGTGTTGCAGAATTTCGCAGTCATATTCTTTTGGCAATGAAGTGAGGAAACCAATAAACATTCCCTTCATATATATCTACAACAGAAATGACACTTAATGAAATTCGACATTAGTTTTGGTAAGTTTTACATGAGAACAGAAATCCCCTGAGGTGAAGGAAGATAATGACAGGGTGAAAGACAAGTCATATACAACATAAATAAGAAAACTTGATATTGTTTTCCTGACTTGACAATGTTGACCACTTCTTGAGTAGTATAGTATGACACATGGAATACGCAATCACCATGTATGCATAAGTTAACGAATTTGTGTATGTATTTTCAATGTAAAAGTATATAAGTATAAGCCGAGGAACATCACACGCTCCTAATCTTTTGCATTGCTCTACTACGTGTGTACAGCGGCTAGTAAGCTGATACAAGTTTGTACACTATCTGCCTACTTACTTACTTTGCTAACATGCGTTTACATAGATAATCCATTACATGCTGCAAAAATCTTTCGCTAATCAAATCAAACGCCTTATCATTTTCATGCTGCAAAATATTAATTTAGACATAGGACATTGTTTGCAGATATCAGAACATGAGTGTACAAAAGATTTCATTGTCAAGTCTCAAATGTTGATTTCAAATTTCTCAACAGAATTTTCAATGCTACGGTGAGGCTCGTGGCTCCTACAATAAATTCAACATTCAGCTCGAGACTAAAGATATGTATTTCAGGAAAAGCGGGGTCAAATTTTACACCAGGCACGGTTTACTTACTTAAATACGATTATCTTGCACCTTGTCACTTGCCTGTGAGCACTAGGTTACATGTAAAGTACTAAAATGCTACCTTCAACTCATTACAAGGAATTACCTGAAGATTTTAACGAGTATTTTATATCATCCAGGAGCTACATTGAAGTTCATCATTAAATATTATCATATCATTAAAGGGAATGTTGTTCCTTGCTTGTTTAACACAAATGCATACTTTTTATGCGTATATACTCACACGCAGAATTACATTAGGTATATTTGTACGAAGATCCTCCATGCGTAATTAAGTTTTGCATGTGTGAGTTATACAAAAGGTTTTCTGTCACGCAGTTGCGTTGCGTTGCGTATGCAAGCGAGGCAAGGCAACACACACCAATGTAATTGTCAAGACCTTAATTTTTGCATACAAGAGCAACAAGTAGATAATTTAAAGTTGCAACTCAATGTGAAAGGTATATAGCGCTTGTAAAACTAAATCTGCTGTTTGCTCGTAATTGCTGATAGTACCGTTCTGTTTAGTAGTGTGAAAGATTCAAGATTACAGTTTCAATGTCAAGCTATGTATCAACGTACACTATGTACATGATATCCAGTATCCATGTTACTTCTTACACACAATGCGTATCCTATAGTACGCATATGAGGTGTATAGCATAAAATGCGTGTGTCTTGCTGTAAGTATCTACTTGTTTGTTGGGATTGGGTTGGTTGTTTGTGAGAAGGATGTATGGTATTATCATCATTATTATTCCATTCGTCAAACAGTAGCCTCACTTTCACTATTATAGAGTTTACTTACCTGTTAGATTGCTATCGATGTAGACATAATGCACTAACTGTAAATTCTAATACAATCCTTTCCAACGACGTGTTAAAAAATTTCCACACTCATCACACTCATTATCGTCACCCATAATTTACCCCAGGCAAAACTGTTGAATGAGACAAATAAATAACTGAATACACACTGCGTGTGTTTCTAATCAATGGAACTAGGTAGATATACTCTATACTCCTCATCACCAATTCAATTTCCAGTAA
Organism: Pogonognathellus longicornis; assembly: GCA_034694085.1. Lineage (NCBI taxonomy): Eukaryota > Metazoa > Arthropoda > Collembola > Entomobryomorpha > Tomoceridae > Pogonognathellus > Pogonognathellus longicornis. The sequence goes on from JAQFYB010001258.1 coordinate 19,749, forward strand.
AACCACCAAATAATACACGCATTGTTCTAAACGACATACATGTAAATGTTGCAAGCATATACCGTTATTGTTGTATGGGAATAATATAATATTGTCATTAAGAACGTTCGTTCAAACTGTAGAATGATTAACTCGTTTTGAATGAAGTTGGACTACTCAGTTCTCATTGATCCTATGCTAATTTTATTGTAATGTATACTAATGGCAGTAATGGCTATACAAGTCGCATTTCAATTCATTGCAATTATGAAGGTCATTCAGAAGGATTTCCTTTAGAAAGACAGACTTAAAACAACCTTAGCTAATCGAAAATTAATGCAAAATAGCGGTAACAATTTGGAACATTTTTCGTTTAAAATTCTTTAATTTACCTATAAATTCCTCTACCAAATTGATAACTTTTGCTAAGGCTGATGATCAAGTTACTATGATAAACTGTGTAAACCTGGAGATCAGAACCTTGTGATATGCAGAAATTCCCTGTGCAGTCTTTTTATTGAGAAAGTTGTGTTATAATATTCTGTCTATTAACCAACCAAGAAATTACAAATATTTTGAATTGAATGAAAAATTGAATTAATACAATGTATGTAACTGTATGATTGTTTTATGACCCTTACAGGTAGGTAGATAAATGTTTGCACAGGTAATAAAGGTAACAGTAAGGGTGGAAAATATATGGGGTTCCCAGCGATTGATATGATGATATGTAGTGTTGACGCGTGAAGTAAAAAATGGAAGGCTATTTTTTTCTCATACACGTTTATACATTGACTATTGCAAAGCATCATATAGAATAGAACTTTCGAGTTAAAACGTTAATGAAACTTTAAAACTTGGCTTAAATGTAATTAAAAGTTGTAGGCACAGTATTTGCTAAGGCCGTGTACTTCTTTTCCAATAGTCTAAAGCGTCGGTAGCATCTCTTTTGCTTGGGTGAAGAAGTCAAAGCCAGGTCTGTTTTGCAGTTGGGATTTGTTGATGCTAGGACAGATTTTTTGTGCAAGTTGGTGTTGAAAGAGGGAATCTATCTCAACACAAATATTCGCTTGAGTATTAGTCGTAATTTATTGTTGCGGCATTGCATAAGTAGAAAATTTTCGCACTAATGATAACCTCACTGTTTCATCCATCTCAGCCTTCGCCCTCGCTCTGGCTTGCTTGCCAGAATTTTTTCATCTGTTTATCTTCATTTTTACACGTGGATACTTACGCTGTAACTTTTCCAGATTTATACTTATGCAAGTAGAAACAATGTTACTATGTACTATTACTATTGCTGTTTGCTACATCTTATCAATACACAAAGTGCCTACAAAGTATCATGCAGTTATTTGTACTACAACACTACTTTTAAAGGAAAAATAGCTCACATGAGATACACTTTCGCAAACATTGTAATACGTACGGTAGCCCAGATAGAATCTTTTAAGTTCAATGTCAAATTTATTACTTCGAGTAATTTTTTACCTGTTTTAAACCTCACGATGTAAATCTGAACTTTTATTTCCACACTGTTTCCCTATACAAACAGTTTTTATCACGTAAAGTAATAATTACCACTTTATCTCTATTTGATATCCTCACGAATACACAACTAGTCTGCATGGAAGCTTCAGTGCAAGAACCTCCCTGTATGTGCCTCCTGTAATGTTACAGCCCTATATTATGTGAACTAAACAATACGATAAAAGTGAAACAGATACAATAACTTCTTCGATGTATCCATTCATGTGTTATTTATTTGTTTGATATACAATGTATTATAATAGAGTAGTTGCTTTAGACATATAATTAGTTGTATTTTACAATTTGGTAAATAACTAATATTATTATTATTTCAATGTTTTTCCATGATTCTCATTCATTTTAATTTTGCACTTGTAGCTTCCTTTCTTACAGTGTATACATATACCGTATGATTTTTTCAAAGCGCAAACCTCCTTATACATTAGTAGGTACCAAGGATAGGGATAATACCATAGTAGGTACTACAGTAGCTATAGATACACTGCTTTGACAATTAGCTTAGAGTTTGTTATTTTGGTAAAATGTGTATCAAAATGCATACAAAAATGAAGTGACCCGGACAACCAAGCTCTACTGTACCTACCCATAGGTTTGCGCTTTGAATAAACCATACGGTATATAGGTGTACATACTTTGTTTGCACAGAATGTACAATTTATCTCAAAACTATGTTTCTCATTTCTTAGCAGCAGCGGCATGAAATTCACATTGATTGTACGTAAAATTATATTTTTAGCAGTGCTCATGCGACTAAGATTTGCATCATGAACGAAGAATATAAAATATCTTTTTTAAATAAATCTACAAGCAATTGTCATTCAATTAACAATAAGAATTATGAATAGGCAAGATTCCCTATAATATAGGAGATCTTGGACTTAGGTATTCAATTAGATTTTAAAAGTATTGCATTGTGGTTGAATCCATATTTACATTCACGTGTAATGTGTGCACAAGCTAAATAAGTGCATTCTGTACTGCGTGAAGTTGTAAAAGTAGAATACGAATACACCGGTATATATCAAGAGATAATTGTAAAGAAAAAGGGAGAGTGGTTCATTCGCATATTATTTAATCGACTGATCAGAGGTGAAAATGCAAGCTGCCCAAATAACTTTTTCAAAGCAGTCACAAACTCACCTGACAAACACTCATCAAAAGCAAAAATGATGTGCATCACAAAACGCTCTTCTGTTGTAGACGAGACGACGACCTTGCCATGTTGCAGTCATAATTAAAAACGAAAACTGTTGCAAACACAATGTTATTTTTGCTATGTACGTGTCTAGCCTTATTCCAAATTCGTTCAATCATTAAATTAAAGTTTATTTCCGCTGTGATGCAAATAATCCTCCACATTTTGTGAATGCTTTCAGTTTCATGAATGCATTTTTTCAATATTTGATAGCAGTGATAGCAGCATCAAAATATCGTACGTTTGAAAACTCGACATGTAATCTACAATGTTTGAAGTTTGAATGGTACAAAATGTACAGTTTTTCATTGAGATGCTATTATGCACCTTTTTTTTATTACTGTGTTATGTATATTATCAATTGGCAATGTTCTGTATGATCTGTTACAGTAAACAAGTAGAAACATACAATAACCGATCAAAAACATCTTTTTTGTTGGAATGATGAATTTAACTACACGTGCCTTATGGTATGGGTATTTCGAAACCATGCAACAACTACACTTGACTTCCTGTGTGATTTTGAAAACCAGACCACCTTGCCTTGCATGCATTAATGTAGCCAAACAATGAAATGTTAAGAGTATATCGTCATCAAAATGAACAGTACCATAATCAGGAATTTTGCAACTAATGGTCATGATATACCTAGAGATGTTTTTTTATTTCTTGGTTATCGTTTGAACCGTGGTTAAATTTGTAACTGAAGAATGTCTGTTTAATATATAATAACAAAATTGTAGCTTGTAAGGCAAAGCTCAAATTAAGCAAACATTTCTCACTGCATGTGAAAAAATTATCAGGAAGTTTTCTGCATCTGAAAAAATATAATATTGCGAAAAGAACAAATAGGTCTGTGTTAATAATTTAGATTTAGAATAGGTAAACACTTTGTTTCTTCTGTACAATGATGGCAGTAATTGCAATTGAAGATTCCTATTCTTTTCCCTATTATATGGTCAATTGATTACATACCGTGTGAGAGAATTCTATATGGAAATGGCTCATTTAAAATCACATTGTACAAAGTTGCACTTAGAATAGAATACAATATTGGTATTTGCAATACAGTGACCTTCTGCCATGCAAACAAGTCGCGTTATAACAGAATGAGGCTTATATTACACAAACTACAAACATATTGTTTTCAGCAAATGCACGTGGATTCAATGAGTGATATACTTAAAATTGGGACAGCGACCTTGATCTCTAAATGACATTTGTTCCAAAATAATTATGATGATCGCAATGTCCACAAATACCAGTCAAAGAATTTGTTCACGTGGAGAAAATCCAGAACGTCATTACATCATTGAGAACAGTGAGACGAGGATTGTAAATGATGTGGTCAGATTGTATGCATACACGTCAAAACATGTCGAAAACCTTGCCTTGTTTGATGAACAGAAAAATTAAAGGTAACACACACGAAACCTACAAACTAATGTAATCAATCAAATGTGGGTACCTACAAAAGTAATCTTTTGTGCCTATATTCAGAAACATGAAATGTTAAAATAAATGTTATTTAACAAGCTAATTGCAAAGCATTATCTTCCTAGTGGGTGTTCCTCCCTACTTCATTGTGTGGTAATTTCCTCACAGATAATTACGATACTAAATGATTACCTAAATTAAGTCACTCTCTCAAAGGCGAGGTTGACATAATATTTACACTAAAGTATTTATAATTCAATTACAATGCATTCCATAGGTAGTCTAAATAATAAGGTAGACTTCCCTACTTACATTATGAGAGTGATTTAGAAAACGGAAGGATAAAAAACATTCCTATAATGGTAAATTATTACAGTTATATACTACTACATAATTTGTCATGGCACGTTTCTCAGTGAGTCTCTAGTTTTTCAATGCCAAGGAAAATAGTGCACATAAAATATCGTGACAAGCTCATGAGAAAAACTTTGTGAATGTAGAGAAACACTAGTTTTGTGCTTAGGATAACTGAGTTAAAGAGAATAAGTATGCAGGAGGCATGTATGTATGTATCATTGTGAATGATGTCTGTAGAATAATGCAAGTGAAGTTGCGCAGCTTGCATAGTGCATGAAAAACGAGAGAATGAATTGTAGGATTAGTTTCATGCAAGACAGAGAGAATAACAGTTTTGGTAGGTGCTGTCCATGTTCACAATCCGGTTGAAATTCAATGCACATAGACTCGAATCCAAAATTGCACACGTTGAGTGTTGCAGTGAAGAAAGATTTAGTAGGAGCTCTAACAATGAGTAAAGAGAAAGCAAGTAAATCAATAAGCTTTACTAGCACTAGCTATAATGTTGACCGTGCCTTTCTATTTCCAGGAGTTTATATTTTACTACTTTCTACACTAAAAGTTTCTCTACCAGACAGGATTTCTTTTTACGAGCCTGGAGAAATAGTAAAGCACACACAGGCATTGATGTAGGACTGTATAGGAGGCATTAGAACACTTCCACATACATCGCAGATTGTGAAGCAAGTACAAGGAACAGAAAGGTGTAGAATGTGTTTACAAACATTACTAAGTCGAGTAAACAACATTTTACATTGAGAAATAACATACACACTAACGTTGGTGTTACGTACAAAACACACGTCTAATATTTGCTGAGCTTGTACATATTTCATCCATTTAGTTTTATTAAGATTTTTATTGCTTTTTACCTTCATGAAAATTATTCCCACGTAGGTATCTACCTTCAGTATAGTAGGGAATGACACATAAGCGAACTTTACAAAATATTTCAGTATTTTGTCAACATGTACAGCATATATGCGAAAGCTGGTTGTTGTGTCAATAAGATTATTGGTCCACTATGCATGCACTGCAGGCTACTCCAGCTTGAAATTTATTTACCTTGAAAAGTGAAGTAAAAAAGGTAAACACAGAGACGGAGAAGGAACGTGTTATTTCTGCATCCCGTTTTGCGAATAGGATTAGCATTGACACTGACACTAGGAGCATTATGCTCCATATAGTCACATTCCGTTTTTTATTGATTGAATGCACCTTTAGTCTACTATGTACTCTACACTCTACATGAATATTTGTTCACTACATCAAAGGAGTGTTTTAGTAATTCAAGGACACGGAGTATGGCAATTAAGTGGGTAGGTTTATAACGTCTACATTTATTATGTAAATTGTATGAATCTGGTGAGACGGTTATTTATTGTTATAAGATAAGCTCCGAAGTTGTTGATATGTACGATAAGGTCTAAAGAGAACTAACAAATATTGAGAAAGCAGATAAACTCTTCGGTTTATCATGCAATTAAAACGGCTGCCTTAGTTCAGATTGAAAATGAATTCAAGTGTAAAGCCCTCTAGATGATTTAAATGACCACTGTCATTGCTTTTACTATTACAGCCGCCGACCCTTATAATTCCAGGTTGGCATGTGTAGGCTCTTATACCTTAACCCTGTTCTTTTTACCTCACATTCTTCACAGCCAAACGACTTTATATCAAGAAAATACATCGTTAGTTGAACTATGATGAAACGGCGGATGGGAGGAATCTTTGTCATAAAATATATCAACAATGTAAATGAATATAAAAGCTTCTTTGCATACTATCCTTTACATATAGGAATGCACACAATTGTTTCATATTTAAGTGGAATATATTTTCTTAAAGACATTGCATTGCATACCAATCGCTTATAAATGCATTATATCCCTACTTATACATTATACAAACTAAATAAGATGGCAAGGTATTTTGAACACACCTCAGCCAGATTAAATCTAAGAGCATCAAAATCGTAGCCACGAACTGAGAAGCGTCTACTTTATTACGTACTTAGACTTACCTACAGACGTATAGTATACAGCAAATATATGTTGAGTGGTTAAAGGGCTTAATATACAATTACATGTGTAGTCGACGTTTCATGTTCACGGTCACTTCTGACCTGACTGATTATAAGATCTAAATACACGCAAAGAGTCATACAAGCAATCCTTTAGTATATACATAGCTAATACAAGATTCGTAGTGTATATGTACGAGACAGGCGGTGTACGTTGTGTGTTGTGTGGCAATGATGGAGAGTAGGTACTAATGCAGTAGATACACACAAGAACACAACACACAAAAGCGCATCATCATATCCCTTACGCAAAGATAAATAGCTCATAGCTTTGAGAATGAGGAAGGATGAACTCTCTCACATTGATTGTGAGATATCAACATTAGTCTGTGTCTGGCTTACAATCATCTTACTTACACATCCAGTGGTTTACTACCATACAGCATGATTGTGTGTTGTAGTTCATATACTTAAGAAATAGACACTAAAACTATGTAGCCGAATCCCAGTGTATATTGTATGTAATGTATTGCAGTAAATGTAAAAGCTCGCCTTGCCTAACTACACTTCACAAAAGCACCAATTCATTTCACTTTCTGTGAGACGGGTTGAATGTAGCTCTGCTTTAGCTTTGCTATTACACACTGTACACGATAGACTACACAAAATACACATAGTACACTCTTGAGACAGACTTAATATACAATTGCTATATAGCAAATGCTGTTTGTAGTCAACTCAACCATCTTTTACTCATTCATACACTGTAAATCAGACACATGGTAGAATTGAAGCTTTACACAGAACTACACTACTCTTTTAAGCTTAAGACTTTACAACCAATTTACTTTAGTAGTTCTACAGCTTTGCTTTACGTAAATCACAGTAGCTATACACAGGCTAGTGTTATAAAAAGATACATGTGGTGTAATGGAAAAATGTAACGTAACAATATGTATCAAAGTGTCTCTGGTATTAGCGTGATACTGCTCTATATACAGACTGAAGAGTACAGACTGATACATGTACTATGCTGGTACTGATGCTGTAGCTGACATTCAAAAATACTTGCCAGAAAAAAATTGCTCGATTCAATTTCACTGAACTTCGGCACGCCGACTGTTCCCATTCCGCCTTTATGAGTTGCGTGGCCTACTATGCCGCATTATGTGTAATCTATTTCGTACATTGAAGCTTAGGGCAAACTGACACACGCACGTTTGTCGCATTTTCTTCAGGATGCTACTGGATATTTGCCACTGTTTGGATAGATCGCAGTGTCATGTCATGTCAACCTAGAGATATAAATCTCAAGACGTATTTACTTTTTCACACAGGCGTCATCAGCAAGGATAACGATCTCACATTCGCTCAAAAATTTAGGTACTTCCCTGGAATTTTTGACTGCGTCACCCTAGAATTAGAGTGTGAATGAGTGCATTGATTAGTCACTATGAATATTTATGCATTGAATTTGCGGAAAAATGTACATGTGCTCATTCTACCAACACTAATTATATAAACAGGGTGTGCACCTCAAAGCAATGCCGCATAATGGTGATACATTTCAATATTGTACTTAATATGAGAATGCATGCTTCATTCTTCATTGTATAGGTAATACAGGAAACGCATAGCGAACAATTTAGCTAGGTACTTTCGGAATGGTAGACGAATAAATCACTTGCTTTTGTTCCTCTTATTTATTGCACTGTACTAAAAGCATTGTACAATTAATTAGCTAATCCCTAAAACTGGAAAGGATAACTTTCCATTTTTTTTTGCGAAATCAAGGGATTACCTCTGGTAAACAAACGCACCTATCTGTACACGAGTTCTTATTATAAGAATCTTGTTTAAAAATACAAACTGTAGTGTTAGTGTATATTTTCTTGCTCGGATTGAGGAATGAGGAACATTTCATCGGACGCATGTCGTTCGCAATCTGTTCACAAGGTTAATTTTAAGACGCCCTGATTATCTCATTTTCTTGCATCACATAACTATTTAAGCCCCAAATAGATTTATAGACCATCTACCACAGTGTCCCATATACATTCTACTGATTGTGAGTAGGTATGGAATAAGTAAGGTACTCTTAAAATGAGAAAATCCAATAACATTTGGATGTGCTATTTACATGCGTGAGGTACGCGTGCAAATGCTTCATGTAGTCATTTCCCATCTGCTGCAAATATCTCTTAGACTTTGTAACACTTTTGAAAGTGTATCTTAGGATCTTATTAAGTAGACGCATTGTGTACCAAATGCTTCATTCAAAAATCAATGTGCTTACTTCAACATGTACTAAGAACCTCTATGTACGTAAAATATTTTCGTTTATTCAAATTCCTATGATCTGACTGGATGATTTGTTATTACAATATGCTTTTGTCAACACATTTACCCGTGCAATTTTCTAAGACCTTTTCAACATCTATCTCTATTTACACGTGTCATATTTTATCAACACATAATAATGCAAAGGTTATATAAAGTGTAAAAATATAATGATAGATACCCTTCGAGCTTCGACCCATATCACTTTAAATGCAAACAAATTGTGCCAATATTGAGATCGTTGGAAAAAGTTAACAAGAAGCATCATCAGGAGTAACTTGATAACAAAGAGATCGTAAAGATATTCTTGTGATGTGAAAAGGTACATCAAGAATTATGACTGAATACTTCATACACATATTATATACATTACAATGTATTTAAAGAATCCTAGATGCACGTCAATATTTCGTATTAAAATGTCTTATTGCGGACATAAAGCCTTTCTCTGCCACTACCTAAAGGAAGGAACTGTTTATTTACATGCACGCAGCGAAAGTTACGTCAAATGACATTTGCCGTGGCATTGACAAAGTGAAAGTAAATAAAAGGAAATTCAGCTCAGCTCTGTGTAATACCCAAGCGATTTACTTTTCTTTAGGATAAGAAGTGTGCAAAATGTCCTTTGAGAATGCCACGGTAGAAAAGTCATTGCAGAGCATTGGAGTATATATAAGAATTTCCCAATTGTTTGAATGTTGCATCAGTTAAATCTACATTGGCTTTCACAGGGACTGTAGAAACACAACTACGACTTCACAAAAGAACCAAGGAACACTTCCATTCATGTCATTTGAATTGCATTGAATTCTTCCAGCGTTTTATTCCGCTCTCCAAATACTCGTTTCATGTGTAGAGTGTAGTATGTTCGACTAGCATTATCACACCAGGTTGCACTCCTTCTCAGTAATAGTACAATAGGGTTAACCATTGAAACTAGTGTTATGTTTAGTATCCTTAGTAGCTGTGACTATTCAGCCTGTCCAGATACTTAACCCAGCAATGGAAATGGACTCCTTGGCTATGAGGCTTGAAATTGAGCACGACTCCGATTTTGGTATCAATTTCGATTCCGCAGTGGGTCTACAACATCCTAACAGAGTTCCGCAAAAACAGTTAAAGCGAAAGCAGGCCACAATGGTAAAAGTCCAAGGACTCCACGTGTACGGCATATCGACTGATGAAACTGAACTAGAAAAGAAACATCCAATCCAGACAGAATTCATTCCAGAAACCAAACCATGCACATAACTACTACTTAGGTGAACTATCCAACAAATACATAGGCATAGACATCAACTCTGTACAGAGTATTCCCCATTCAAATCATCCTCCAATAATACACTACTACACAAATACCACACACAACCACTTCTACATGTACAAGCAGTAATGTTGCCTAACTCACCAACAAACTAGGTAGGATGTACACATGTGTGTATTTTCTACAACTATGAATTTGTGTTTGTACAGAGTGGATATTCCATAGTTCTACGTGTGTGCATTGCACATTATTACCACACTTTGCTATGTTTCCCTAACGTTACTTATGTTTTCCTTAGCCGATATCACTTGAACGCTGACTTTCATACACAATTAAGAGTTATACTTCTCCCTACTTAAACATTGAAGACATTTCATACTGATAGTAATAACAGTTTCCATACAGATACAAATACTTCATACACGTATCAGTATATGCACATAAAGAGATTGCTAAACTACAAATCACATTAAAATCTATTATAAATATACCACGAGCAGAAATATATGCATGGAAGTTGTAGATGGGGTGACATCCTAATAACTTGTGCCCCAGTCAGTCGCATAATCAAAGTGCACGAAACTAAAAGCTTTCGTATATTAGTTCGGCATCGCTAAAGGAACCAACTTGCTACAAGATACATGTCACACAATATGACGCAATGACATGAGATGAACCCTCTCTCAACACAACACACTTCTTCCCCGCTCGACACGACAGATATATGCTTTGTTACTCGTCTAAAACCAATTCCTCGCATTTTAGTTAGACTTTACTCTGCTCCATGTAATTTCTGTCTGTCGCATTCCACACGAAGCGCCACATACTGCTCAACAGCACCGAAATAAACTTTACAGTTAAAATGCATTCATATTTAAAGCATCTATAGTAATTATTTTATTTCAAGTAGGTACCGAGTACCTTTAGGTATACCTTAAGTATATTACAAAATTGAATCATACATAGACATTTAGTAAATGAAAATGAACTTGTTATGAGAATTCAATATGTGATATAACACGCATAAATGAATTAGAACTATAAAACCTTCATATTATTATTTTGTCTCGTCGCTTTATGTAAAATGTAAATGTGTATGGAGAATTAATAGCATGCCACGAGTGCGGAGTACTTAGTAACTCAGACTGCGCGTGCAAGCATGCACATATTGTGAGTTCTCGATCGGATGTATAATTAATACAAAGAAAAGCGAAACATTTTTAAAAGTCTTTCTCAATGTCATCCGCGTGTTTTCATTGGAATGAAATAGACAGTGTAGTTGTAGGTAGTCAGTGTAGTATTGCTTTATACTGTGTTGAATTGTCAAGAGAACCTTGTCAATATCGTTTTCCAGCTAATCTGTCATATAATGTTCTGTAATAAATGTGTGTATTACGAGACATAGGATGTCCTTGCAATTTCTTCGTCGGGTTCTTTACACAAACTCTATTAAATACTAACAATAACGATACGGATCCTTTAATTTAATGCTAATAATACATACGCAATGCCTTATGTATATACACATAGTCATGAAAAAGCTATTCTCATACAGTGCAGTGCGCCGTGTCATTTGCGTCAGCTAAAAAGTATGTATCTACATTATATCAAATTATAGTAAAAACATGGGACGCCCACTTTCTCTTTTGCAATTTAGTTTGATGTCATCTACAACTGACTAAAATCGATTCAAAGGCAACGTGAAATGTCTCATGTAACTATCAACTATTAGACATGAACATGAACAAGCATTTTAAAACTTCACTTCAAGTTTTATACTCAATTTATTTTATTCCTATAAATGAATACATGATAGATTTGTGTAGGAAGATAAGAAGAAACTTGTCGAAAATACAATAATATTATATTTCAAACCAAAGGAAGTAAAAGCACTTTGACATTCTAATTGAAATTAGGTATGTATAGGCTATAGGTGTTTTAATAATTTTGTTTGCTCATGAAAGAAACCAAGTTCAAGTCGCTCCGTCTTGAAAGTGAAGGTTGTTTTATTATAGTCAAAGAACTTTCGTAATTGTGCACTAAACTAAAAGTACCTTTCGCACTCGAACAGCAACCTCAAAGAATGTTATACATTATACGACAGGTAGCCGCTTTAGTAGCATATACCTAACAGTCACAGTCCTGTCGGAATGTACTTGAAATTGTTTATACAATGTTTGAGTATAAAAGAAACAAGTAAATTGTGTTTATATTCATACAAAGTATACAATAGAGCAATACATAGGCCTTTGCATTACAGAAATCAGTATTGTTGGTAAAACTGGAAGATACGATACGACTAGGTAGGTTACCTTACGGTATGAGAAGTTGAACACACAGGAGAGTATGTACACGCGCCGGCAAATATCCATTTCAAGGTAACTTAGTTTGAACCTTGCTTGCTATTGCTAACTTGGTTCAGTTCTTCTCTATGAAGTAATAATAATGCTGTGCCATGGTCTGTTCTTCTGGAGCAGTCACATACTTTCAGTTTCTAGTTTTAAGAGCTCTTTTCATCCTCCAACACTCCTATACAAATACAAACACACTTCCACCTTCTTCCTCCACCACAAATTGCTCTTGTGTCTCATCCTAAACAGATATTATGCATGTCTCCTACACAATGTCATCTCCGATTTCGTTTGAAAATAGCAATACAATTTAAATGTACCGTACTTTATGGACACTTTATGCAAGCAGTAATACTAATGATCATGTCTGTTGTGCATTGTGCTCGAACTCAATGTTCGTCTTATGTATCGTCTTATGTTTCATCCATTGGATTTATACTTACCCTTAATAAAAACAGATACCTACTATAGATAGTACTTTGTTAAATATGCCTTTATTTTTCCTGTTCCTTTTACGCAGAAAAGTTCTTATCAACCGAATAATAGAGTTCCAAGAAAGGGAATTCAATCTGCATATTTCATGTCAAATCATCCAATTTCATAGATGTTGTCTACTGCAATGAGTAATATTTATTCTTTCAGTGCTAATCTAGCTAGAAATTATGAATTTATTCCCCTATCAAGATTTGTGATGTAATGATGTATAGTATGAGATCCTAATGGTTTAGACCTGGTGGGTGGATTAGTTTTGTTTACCTACAATTAATCTCTACTTAGGATTAGTTTAGTATTAAAAGGAACTACCTACACAAACAAAATAATATCATCCATTCCACAGAAATTCCCATTTGTAGTCTCCAATTTTATTTTGCTTTTACTTATACAACATTTTCTGAGCATATGTTGAGAAATCTACGCTGAGAATTACTTTACGATGCATCCCGAATTGACCTGGGAGTTATGAAGTAATAACATCTCAAATTGACTTCATTGTAGGAATACTAAGTGTTTTATTATCATTATATCCCAGAGTCATCCACAATCCCTCACACAAGCGTTTCGTAAACATGAGCATTCATTCTTTAGACACTATCATTCCATTATCACAATTACTTGCGTTATGCGTTATGTTAGTTTCCTTTGTAGTCTCATCTCCTCATAGTCTCTGCAATGTGACTTTATTATTTTGCTTTAAGGTCGATTTTAATTCGCAAAAGTTTTTTAGGTACCTAGAAGTGTTCTATAGCTCTCGGAGTTTTACGATTGTAGGAACAAGCTGGTGTTTCATTGCTTTAATTAATTAGTAGTATCTAACGCAAGTAACCTAGAGTGAAGTAATCCTTGTCTAGGATTCTTGATCTAATGAATGTTATGTTTTGCGAGAATGAAAAAAACGAATGTTTTGTTTATGAAAAATATAATAAATGTAATATCTACCTACCAACTTTGACTAGAACTATTACCTAACTGCTGGACTGTTAGCTTTGAAGCAGCCAACTGCAAGTACTTTTCATTTTCATTAACCTTTGCTACTGATCCTATCTGCGTCGACTTAAGCACAATATCTGGAACTTTTAGTTCATTTTCATTATTTTGGTAGTTAGGTATGTTCACTGTCGTTTTCACTTCCTACACCTTCACCTTGACTTCATTCTCCAGGTCTGAAGTTTACATTACCAAGGTTTTTCATTGAAAAGTACTAAGGTTTAAAGTTTCTTAGAACCACAAAGTCAAGTGGAGTTATGTATTGATGGTTTGCTTTGTCTATAGGTTTAAACTCAGAAGCAGTTGTTTTAAAGTTCAAAGGATTTACTCGTTCACAATCTCTGTTTATGAAAATGTAATTAAGTCCAGTTGACGTGACCCAATTTCGTGATATATTAATAGAAATAACTTGTCACACTCACACAATAAGCTCAGATATACATCGCTTTACAAAATACTCACCTCATACATACAATACGCAAACATCATACATAAAACACAAACCAAATACTACTATGCGTACTTCAATCAGATATATTCGTCTGAGTTGCGTGCGTGTGTGTCTATCTGTAGTTTGTACTTGTAGCAAGTATTTATATAAGCATGACACATTGAATGGAAAATACCATCGAAAGTAGCGTTAACATTCTCTATTGAATATGACGCTGCTACCATTTACGCACATATAAAGATAAACTATCAGTACAAATGGATTGATTATTTTCCAGTAGGTTATGTATAATGAATTTACATTCGGACTCCCTACTACGTAAATGGAAATATTATTATGTGATTCTTACACGAAAACAACAATAATTTCCTTCTTAATAAATCTTAGGCTACATTGTACATAGCCATCAAAATAAATACTAATAGCTTGAACGCTTTTACAATGCATTAGTTACTTCACTATGTACGCAGAATATGAATACAAAGTAGGTTGTAGTTGATATTAGAAAACATTTTAAGATAGCTTTGAAAGGACCGGTACGCAATATTTTATCTAACTATGACAATTTAAAAACTTATATCAAGCAAAGCTACGGAGACCTCACGAGTTTGATTAAAAGCGAAAATCACTATCCAAATGAGTTTAT
>JAQFYB010001259.1:0-34818 GCA_034694085.1 Pogonognathellus longicornis
TCAGATGCACATACTATCATACATGATTTCAGATAGCCAGTTCTGCGCTTGTCTATTATAAAGAGAGTACGTCATGTGTATTATTATAGAGAAGACGATCTGCTGAAGACGAGTTAGCAATGCGTGAAATCTTAAAAGAAGGAGATGTTATTAGTGCTGAAATACAAAGTGTTTACAATGACGGAAGCCTAGCTCTTCATACTCGTAGTGTTAAATATGGCAAGGTAAGTATTATGTATACTTCATCAGTAACTACCGGCTATGACCATTGTTGCGATTTCCATCAAACCTATAAATAACTTAACATATATCTTAACAATTTTTTAGAACATATTTAAATGTACTCACATATTTGCCGAATAGCGAATACTACAGTAATACGTAAAATACTAACTATAAATACTTTACGTTATTTATATTTTATTTAACGGCTTTAGTAAGCTTTACCTATGGTTTTAAATAATAAAACTATCTTCTAATGATTTTGTAAATGTATTGAATTAATGTATTAACTCCCAAACTAAAGTATAAGCTAAACGAAGGAAATCTTTCTATAGAAGTTTGTTATAATGTCTAAATGTCAAAGATGGGATAAAACCATCCACTTCATTTGGTCATTGGCTTCGATGAGTGTACTACAATTTAATGTAAAAATTAGCAAGGGAACTAATAATGAGTTTTATTACTTTCAGTTGGGCCCGGGTACACTGATGAAAGTATCTTCAACTTTAATCAAGAGACGGAAAAATCATATTCATAATTTACCTTGTGGTGTGAGTATGATTCTGGGCAATAATGGTTACATTTGGATATCACCGTTACCAAATGGTCGCATGCCGGGCACAAATCTAGAAGAAGAAGATCCTGAAGGAAAGAAACCAACTTTGGAGGAGGTTGTTTTATTGAGTGTTTAATTATGCCTACAAGATTCATCAAGGTGATATTGAGGGCAATATTAGTTGAATTTAATGTATATTATTTATGAATCCCACAGATCAAGATTAGTAAATCAGATCGATCTACCGTTGCTCGCATTAGAAATTGTATTACGACGATATCAAAGGCATGTTTACCAATTTTCGACACGAGTGTCATTTATGCGTATGAAGCTTCAATGAAATATGAGGTAAATATTTTAATTTAATCACTTGAGAGTTGTGTATTTTATTAATAGTATTGGCCATTTGCTAATACTGCCATTTTTAAAGTGCCTTTGAGAATACTTTGTCATTTGTTTTATTTGCAGTGTGCAGAGTTATTAAGACCTGATGTAATTAATGAAATTGGTGAAGTTGTGAGGCAACAGATGTTGGAAGAAGGAGCACTTGCTTAGCTAAATGTAAGTTTTTGTTTGAAGTTGAATGTTTTCAATGTGCGGCTGTACATATCCATCACAAGTTTATTGTAATTTTATACGATTTTACATTGTTATATTGAGGTATTACTATTATTATCCAATAGTTATCTTGTTCAATGTTCAATACAATAAAATATTTTGTTACAATGTAGAAATCTTTTCAATGTTTCAAATCACGCACTTTTATTTTTGTGGAGAAGTGCAGGCTGTTGAAAATATGGAGTTTTAAAAATATAGTTTGTTAAAGAGTGGCCACAATAGGAACTGTGCGGAATTTTCATCAGTCATTCATTAATAATTTTAACCACGTTCCGATGTAATAAACGTAAACCTTTTTAGAACATGTCTACGTTTAGTTGTATACTTGTGTTTACAATATACATTATTATTATATAATATCTTCTATGATTTCGCTAAAACTAAGTTAAAAATAATTTTATTAATTATCAGTGAATCTTTAGATAATAGATCTGTAAGGAATATATACACGATGTCTTTTAAGAAAAATTGACGTTAGTTTTATAAATATTTGTGATTTTGCTATATTATATAATATGTTAAATGCGCATGGTATATAATCATTATTATTCTCGTATCATGATTAATTGTACATTTCAATGAAATGGTAATCAGTAGTTTTCACACAAAAGAGGTAAATAGTCAATGCATTTGTTAATTAAAATAATAATATTGACATGATAATATGTAATGTTTCAGGTGTCAGTACAATTTGAGAGTTTAGGCACTTTTAGAAGTTTATGTTAGGTTGTTTTAGTTTAGGTTTCATTTTTGTGCAATTGCATACAAAAATTGCATAGTCTTTAGGACTCACTAGATACGATTGTTATTTCCTATCAGTAACGATTTCTAGCAATAATGCCTGCAGTTTAAGCTTCTTTTGATAATTTTACATGTGTTTAGTATTATATATAACTGACGGTGACAATGAGTGAGTAACCTTAAATGTAGTGTCTTGCTAAACGAGTATACAGTGGGGTGTGTATGTATTTCTCAGACACGAAATACGCAGCAATTTGTGGAAGGGCTTCAAAATCGTCGATCAATCGTCTCAGTTTGGGAAAATCATCGAGACAACTTTCATAAAATATTTTGTGTTGATATAAAGCTTCGTATAGCATAAAATCAACATAAGTTAACTGCAAAAATTTTCAGAGTATTTTAAACATCAATATTCAAGAACACATGCAATCGTAGGTGTCATAAAAATTAGGTGAAGCTTTTCAATTATCTTACATTGTCTCCCACTGACCATTTGTTGTCCCCTATAAAATTTGATATCAACTCAAGCTGTTGTGGCAAAGAACTCAAAAAGTTGCATTTATCTTCTTCCTGTATATGCAATTAAGTGCGACAGTATAATTTATTGATTGAATTTATGTAGGGAAACCTTATTATATAATTATTTTCACGTACACAAAACGAAAGTGCAATGAACTAACCGTGTATCTGTAGCATAAATTGATAAGAGCCATCCAAAAATCCCATGTATGATTTTCCAGCATGTCAATTCTTCTTTGTTCTACAGCCGTATTTCCTAACAAAGATGGATCGGTCTCTCGAGCTACATGACGAAGAATAGCTCTGCTTTGAGACATTTTAATATCTCCGTCAATAAAATAAGGAAGCTAAATATTACAATAAATTTTTACAATCTTGTTCAACTCAAAGCAAGAAATGTGTAGCGATTGGACCGTAAAAATGGTTCAATCATGTATTATATGAACGAAAACATTATACTAGCACATACATTAGGAAGATCCAAACCTAGGGTGTATTTTTCTTTCAGCCAACTTTCTCTATTTAAATCTTGACCAATCTCATACCACTTTTCCTCAAATTCCGTTTCTGTGTACTTCAAAATAAAGCGTACAGGTTGAACTAACTAAAAAATCATAAAAATTGTCATATCAGTAAACGTTTCTATTTCCGATAAGATCATAAAATATGAAATAAATAACAATTAAAGGAAAGAATTACTTACACCACGAATTTTCCAGTATCCCAAAACAGGAGGCATTATATAAGTCAGTAAAGTCAGTCTTTAATGGTCTGTCAAATATCTAACAATTACAAGTCGACATTCAAGCCAAAATATATTAATTTAAATGATTTAGCTTTAAGGGTGACATTTCAAATATTTTGCCTCGAAAAATTGATTACATAATTTGTTTTAGTTTGGTTCATCTACAGGTGGACCCTTGTACTTTGACGTCTTTATGATCAATCAATCAATAATTATATCCATCGTCAATTAAAATTAAATAAATTTTACTTACACCTTAATTTTTTATCACAGAATCGAGCAACAGGTAAAACAGGCAAAAGGCAAACAGTCCACGCTAAAGCAGTTCCAAGTTACAACTCTTTACTCATGTTATTTATTCTTTAAATACTCTAAAACCTAAATTCAATTCCAAAACTTTCCGTCTCCTCCTCCAACGACTCCAGCCAGCTCCAGCAGAGAGAAACAGACAAACAATCTACCACTAATGACTAAATCCACGAATAAATCACGTAAGCAATAATTTAGCCTTGAAAGTAGAGCTGAGAAGATGTACATGATCCTAAAAACACATGGACTACCTATACTTCAACAATATTTTTGTTTTTCATTCAATTCCTTGCCCACGTGTGTGTGTTGCATGAAATTACAATACATTACAAAGATGCGCATCTCTTCATCTCATTATGGTTGACAGAGTCCACACTAAATTGACTATTTTAAATACAATCAAGCAATTAAACTCAACATAATTCATAAAAACAGAACCAATTTTTAGAATATTAATAAACTTATGTAGGTATTACGTATGCATTAATTTGTATATAAAACAACTAACTGCGTCTCATGTAGTGCAATAGGATCTACTAATTAAATTTTGCGTGTCTGAGTAAGACATGAAAAATGTGCACATTACATACATACCCAGTACGTGATGCCAGTACATATACATACCTAATATAAATTCCCAATAATTACTGCTTAATATGAGCAAAGCAAGGTATAATGGAAGACATTTGTAACTGTTCAGGTGTTGTAGTAATGATTTATTTAACAATTTATTAACATCTTCACATTTTACCATTTTTGCTTTATTATATTTAATGTAAGCAAGATAGACTTGCACATAATTTGTAAAGGCAATGAATTTGAGACAATTAAATTATATAATATATCCCCTAATTATGTATTTAATGTAGGTATATCAAATATAATTGCTTTTGATTCTCAAAAAGGGAAAATACTATTTGCTTTTAGAGAAAGTGAAGAAAGTAGTGAAAGGTTCAAAAATAGTATCAAAGAAAGGCAACATAAAATATGCATACCTTAAAAATTACCAAATGAAATTGCATGCATATAATATGGCGTCCACACTTTAGGGGGAGGTGGTTTGGGAAAACATGACAAAAACGAACGGGTGAGGGGGGTCTCGAGTTTCCAGACGTCTGCACCAAGACTGCAAATTTTTTTTCAACTGAGATTGAAACCCAATTAGCTAAATTCGCGCTGCGCGCGATTATATTTCATACAACGATGATCTTTAATACAAAAGTAATCTAATAAAAATTAATGTATTCCCGGAAACACCAATAAATTGCGAATATTAAATAATCGCGTTCGCGTTTAGTATTTCTTTTGTTGTTCATGTAATAATAGTTTAGGGAAGATTCATCTACCTGTTACTAAATATGTTCAATTAACTAAATTGTAACATTGCCATCTGAAAAATAATGGCATCAACAATAAATTATTTCTGGATTGGTTCCATCAACGGAAACAAGAATGGAATTAGGACTTAATTAATCAAGTTTATTAGTATTTTTTTGCAGTCTCGATAGGAAGGTTGTATTGTGTGACGTCTATAATTTTATGATTTTGCTGACAAGAGGGGGAGGGGTTCAAAAAAGGCACAAAATTGCAGACGTCATATTATATTCACGTTCCATTATGTATTGTATAATTATACAGCGCACAGGGTATCTCACTCAGCTCTTACTCTTTGAGTAATTAATACATCGTACTTTCACCTGCTTTCACAGACTTTTACTTTCATTTGCTTTCACCTGTTCTCTGAAATGTATGTAGGCTAGTCAGTATGAATTCCTTTACTTTTCTGGATAAACTTAATGGTGTTGCAACGAATTTAAGAGAACCTGAAAGCTTCATGCATTAATTTCTCGAAGAGTGTGCTGAGATGTAAATATCATGCTTATTACAATGACAGATAAACGACAATATATTTTTTACCATCTGTATACAAAATACTATGTTATAATATATGATAGTAACATTTAAACTAACTTTAATTTTATTGTAGATTAGCAGGGCTTTCACTTACATAAGTCACAATGCTTGTGTGTCTTCGAAATGTCATCTTTTAACGATCATTTGTATCGGTTTTGTGGATTTCCAACAACCCAATCAAAGTATTCAAAAACAGGACGAACGGGGTCTTCATACTCTAAATTAAACACCCAGTACATGCAGTATGCGGCAATTACCGCTTCATAAAATCCTGGCACACTTCCTACTTCCTGTACTTCAACATATAAATCCATTTTCTTGTTAGGGGTCCACAAATCTCCCTGAATTATGTCTATAAATGGGTATACAGAGTACAGACATATATCTTCGTCCTGTATTTGAAAAAATTGAAATTAATAATATCGAACGTGTAATGTATAGTGTAGGCCATTAATATAAGTTATTTATTATCAGTAATTACCTTTCGTCTGCATTTGAAAAGAGAATCTTGCCATTTCCCTTTGGTTTGTTTATATCCAAATAGCAGCATCCCAACATTTTTCTTCAATACTAAAATACAAAAAATTAAGTTACTTTATAAGACTTTTACCACTTTATCGCTTTGCAGATTTCTTTAATTTTACAATTTGAATAGAGAATAAGAGAGAGACGAGATCTGAGATAACAAATAGAACATACAAATGTTGTCTGGCGATTCTTTCAATTTATTCATGGCCCTTTCACACACTTGAAATCTTTCAGAAGTCTTTGCTTTAAACTTCTCATTATCAATTAATTCCTCGAATAATTTTTTTAATTTAGAATCCAGTATTTTGAGGGACTTTTGTGTGCATCTTTCGAAATCCAGCTTCAGCTTTATTAGTAAATAAAAAAATCATTAAGTTAAAATAGAGATGACTTCCTTTCTCATACACATGTTGCATGTATAAAATCATAATATCAATACCAATTTATAATTCCGAAGTCCAAAAAATATCTTCAACGAATCTTTAATGGGCATCTCTTTATGTTTAACTTCGTCTTCTCGAAGTTCGCTTGTCGCGAGCATTGCCTTCTTTAATTCTAATGAAGGCTCTTTCCCGAATTTCATGTTTTTCATTTCATTGAACATGAGTAAAAGATTATGTTTTTGCTCCGACGTAAGTGGTTGCCCCGATGCTTTCTTAGCCTTAAAATGAAAGACGATACAAAATAGTTTTTTAATTAATACAAAAATACTCAAATGTAGTGGTGAATTTCAATCTTTTTACCTGTATGTATGTTTCCAATGGGCCAATATCATACGTTTTAGTGACATCGACGGATTTGTTTTTTGGAATCTTATTGAATTTAGTTCCTTTAGCATTTTCTTGTTGGATAGATGATTTGCTAATATTTTTGTCCAAATTGCCAGTTGAGACATGGGAATGGGAAACTCTTCGATTTAAGATTTTTGAGAACTTCTTCACTTCTTTGTCTTCGACTCTTTCATTTTCTGATTTTTTAATATCAGTAGAATTGGAAACCAAAATTTGACTTTTTTCATCCATCTTTGTAGTATAAGGTTGTACGATGGTATACCTATCTAATTTATTTGCAGGTTTCTTAATATTCAATTTTATGGGTTCTTGTTTTTCTTTTTCAGTCTCTTTTGCTAATACTACAGGTTTGCTATTTTTATTACGATTGAATACGTATGTATTCGCATGGCCTTGGATTTTCTGAAAGCGGGCTTTCTTTTCAGGAACATCGCCATTTTCGCAACCCTTGCTTTTGTTCCGTTTAACAGAAACGCTAGAACTTTTTGACTTACGAGATGAAGCCTTGGGCACTTCCTCCTTATTAACTGGGTCGTCTGTTTGATTGTTATCAAAATCTTCCTTTGAATTAACTGGCGATGGCGAGCTTAAAGTGAGTCTTTCACTTTCAGCATTGGGAGAGGAGGTATGTTCTTGAGACATCTTGACTTCATTATGTACGGAATGATCTTTCAAAACTGGAGGGAACGGAGTTTTAAGAACAGTATGATATTTCTTTTTTACCGGAGGGTAAGGTCTTTTGAAAACATTGTCGTCTACTACGGTTTCACATAGTTTCGTAGTTGCCTTCTCATTTCTCTCTCTTTTTGATTGATACTTCAAACTGATTGGAAGAGTATGTGAAGAAGATCTTGCAATGATTGATTCATTGATAAGGCATTTCGATGGAGTCTGTCCTAGTGCAGTTTCAGATGAAGTTTTACACTTATTAGATGAAGCTGTTCCCGAAACGGTTTGTTGTGCTTGAGTAAAAGTAGACTTCTGGAAATCAGGGTCATGCAAAACCGTTGAGATATCTTCATTGTCAGTATCTTCAAGATTATTAAATCGTTTAAGCCATTCAGATGTTTTCTCCTCATTTTCCGAAACTTGTGCTATTGTTGGAAGATCCATAATGGTAGTATCTGTAAGAATCGGTGTCTTTACTGGAGCTTTCTTCACAGCCTTGGAAAGATTGAAGCGAGTTGTAATCACCGACATGAGATCGTCTTCTGTATCATCTTCTTCTGCTGATGTCCCTTCAAAATCTTTAAATAAAAACAAGTACACTTCAATTAATTGTGTGTACTTTGTAAAATGAACCTCTATGTAAATGAATAATGAATATAATATTATTCTTATGTATAGAATACAAAACAAAAAATAAGGGCTCCTAAGTCTTTGAAAGCGCATAGGTACATTTGTTAAAATTATTTCCAAAGACTTTGTTGTTCATAATCAATAAATCCAATGTGCCGTTTGCTTTGGTATCTGATAGTCCCTTTTCGTATTCAGCTACATTTTCTGTTCGCTTCTTTAATACCTATACACATGGTAGAAATAATATGCTTTATTCATGATATTTGCACTTCATAATTCTAAATCACTCTTAAAGAAAAGTATTTTATATAATAATGAACCTACGTAGTAGGTCAATATATCTCCAATGGCATACTTAGATAACACATACATGATATGGAAATATCATTATGTATAAAGAAACTCTTGCTTACGTCCTTGAAACTGTTTGAGAGCATAGGCCATGTCTTGAAAGAATGAACCAAGAAGTGCTTGTCAATATCCTGAATACCATGAATCCACAGTTTACAAATTTCGCAAAATATATCTTCATCCCCAAATAATGCGTTCTCGAGATCCGAGGCTTCTCTGTCATTAGACTCCATTTCCGTCTCAAAGAATTCTGCATATTTATAATGTCATTAATACTTCGAATCGATAGACTAGAGTCTAGAACTGCTATCGGAGTGCTTCACAAAACTAAGGTATTTATAAAATAGTTAGTAACTCTCTATATATTTTAGGTATATAAATAAATTCGAGATTGTATATAGGTTCAATATGGTTTTTGAACGCTTTACTTACCAAAATCAACAGATTAATAATTCCATCTGAAACTGGTGAATGAGAAAATTGTTTGAAGGGTAACAATATTTTTACGCAATCGAAAATAGTTTTAAGAATAAGTAGTTGACAGTAAAGAGAGATACAGATAATATTCTATACTCAACCAATGGAACAATGAACAAGTTTGATAAGAACTGGCAGTTGAAATTGGTTTTATGCATAACTTTTGTCTCAAGTTCGGCTTTAAACATACATCGGTATATTTTGCCAATAAAGGAATACACCTTTTATGTAAAGCAATCACAAGACCATTTTAATGTAAATGTACTTGATTGTTAATATTATCTATTACCATATTGAAAGATTACAAATGATAATCCATCCAATGCACCGTATGTGGATACATTATATTGAATATACACTTATTAGCATTGGCTGTATATTAATATTAATGTAAATGTTTTAAATGAATTTATGAACATTTCATTTGAATTACAGCATCACTAACAAGTGCGGTTCTATTAGGTAGTAACACTAAAATCCTCAGTGTGCATAAAGGCATCATAATGGTATTAATGGTTTTGAGTCGATTCAAACGAATGCTCGAATGTTTGTAAAAGATATTTTACATAATGTAAATTGTACACCACCAGTCTTAATAGAGAGAATAAGAATTCTTCAAGGTATAACAAATGTACCAAGTTGTATGCACAAACTTATTACCGGTCTCATCTTCGACCCGACTATTTTTAGCTTGCAAAATGTGTAACATATTTTTTGCCTTTAGCTTCTATACGTTGATATCTGTAGCATGAAATGATTTAATTGTATTTATTTGTGATCACTTTTATAACAACATTGGGTGAGTGAATTATAGTATACATAATATGTAGGATATTATTATCAATGAGAATAAAAGTGAATATTTCTGAGAATCGAACGTAAATCATGCAGGAATAATAGGTAGGCGAAGCAATTGTCTTGCAGAAGTTATGTACTTACAGACGTTCTAGAGATGTACTACACAACTACAGTACTAAAAATACCTAGGTATATAATAGACTATTTATATACATAGAATTGCCTTTGTATACTTTTTTAGATAATATTCATACACATAATGATAAATGTAGCCATGCACTGCATTGATTTTATATTTGAAAAATAGGTATATACGTTACAACATGAATTTTGGTTTGTACAGCTTTTGTCTGGAAAATGCAACACATAGTTTAAGTTAAAATACACAGAGAGATGCTGTTTAGAATTGTATCGTAGCTCGTCATTAAGTTTGTTTCTTGAACTCTTTCGCTTGTATTTATTTAATATTTCCATTTCAGCCATCTCATTGTGCACAGCTTTATATATACCTAAACATTTTTTATTCATTTTCCTTTGTATTTTAAACACGATTGCGACAAATCTACGTGATCTTATTATTATTGCTCTCATTGTCAATCTCTACCATACCATTACTATGCATATTCCATACTTAGGTAGGTAAGGTATTATAGTGTGATCTCCACTATCTGAGCAACTGGGGTGTGAGATAACTTGAACGCATTAAAAGCAAAGCAAGTAAAAAAGCGTTACAAAAAGACTCAAGTCTCAAGCTCCACTTTGTGTATAGAAAACAAGTAAGATCTAATGTCAACAGACAAAAACAGACCTGATGAATTGACTTTGCATTTTTGGTGCTATTCATGTCATTCTTATCGTTTAACGCTTTAGAAGCTCTAATTTGAAAGGAGCTGCCTTTAACAATTGTATTGGTGCTTGTGTTGGAGGTGGTAGTGATGCATGGGTTCAAGATGAACAAAATGAAATTTAAAGAAGAAAAATGCAAAGAGTTTTTCTGGATGTGTGTGTGTGATGTAAATGTACGTATGGGATGAATATGAGAGTTGTGTTCAAGTGGTGCTCTTGTGTTATGGAGGTTTTTGACTTTACTGAAGAAAGACCTTGAATCCAGAGTCTCTCTCGACTTGACCGGAACGGGTTTGTTCAGATACTTGCAAGACCGTGCTAAAGAACAACTTAAATATAATATCCAGCAATGCAGAATAAGAATCTCTATAATACTAGTTATAATGTACCTTGTACCTGTTATTAGTACTTACACATCGTACACACCTGAATGTATCTTCACTATGTTATGTACCCATCTCCGTATAAACCATCACATTTTTACTGGATACGTAGGTTATGTGCGGGTAGGGTACACTTGTTCGAGTTACTTTTATGTAAATATTATATGTAGGTATGTGTTGTGTACGTGTACATCTTAAACTTGCGACTTTTAGCAGGTATATGTATGTATTATTGCGACTGAAAGGGGTAGTGCTTCAACTACATGCCAATTAATACCACACAAGCAAAACGCAACGTGTCTAAAGTGTCTAGGTATGTATCTTTGTCTTGTATGAGTTTCTACACACATTTTACAAATGCATGCATGCATTGCATTGGTTTTATACGTATAGCTTGCTAGTAATACTTGTGTATGTGTTTGTTTGGAATTGTATAGGTTTTATGTGTACCAAGAAGGGGTTTATATTATTATGATTGCATTTTATTGTATTGTATCATCCTAGTTTCGTAGGCTGGTTAACAGGTATTTTTCATTTCTCACTGCATAAACACAGTCTCATTGAAAGAAGAGATAGTTTTTTAAAGTTTTTCGTCCGTATAACTTGTAAGTATTAGATGGAGATACAAATAATACTGGCCTAACTATTCTGCTGCATCACTGCATAGTTTGACGTGGAATGAATACGATATAGAGATATAGCAACACACACAGCCTCCGGTGTATTCGGAATTGCTGTTTTTAACGAAATTAGTCTACCGTATGTTAGTATCAAGTTGAGTGTAAGACAAGTGGTTAGTTTTAGAAAGGCATAGCGTCTTTAAATCATATTTATTGTATTTAGAGCAGCACAAACACTTAGACTGACAGAAATACTGCGGTGGTAGTTTAAGAGTGTTTCTTGAACTGTCATCTTGCTCAAATTCGTAGCGTGTGCTCTCCATTCAAGCATTCATATTTGCAATGCAGGTCAAAAGTCTTTCAACACTATCCTTTCTTCTAGTCGTAATTTCTACGTGTTTTGTTCTCGGTGCTGAAAATGGAGGAAGAAATTCGGGAACTACTGATACAACTTTGAAATATAATGAAAAAGAATTCCTCGATAGAGTACCAGGCAAAAATCATTACGTGCTGTTTTTTGCTCCGTGGTAAGTACCATATAACCATAGCCATACTAACAATGAAATAATTTTGTGTATATAAAAGATTCACACAAGTACAATCACTTGCATTGGATTGGATCTGGTGCTATTACTAATAGTAGTTGAAGTAGGTATAGAAAATGTGTAAATATAAGAACACAAAAGGAGGCTTTCTATTTTTATCACTTTGTAAACAGAATTTTACTACAGGGTGGTACACAGAAATTAACATCTCTATTTATAGATATTTCCTACTTGTTAAGTATTAGACAGGTAAAAGTAGTTCAATTCAATTAACAGTGCTACGGGGCATTAAGAGATTTTGGCTACAAGTTGTGAGCTTAATAGAATTTTCGTAAAAACAACCTAAAATGTACATGTAGCAATTTATCTATTGCCAATTTTTTGCAGAATAAAATTGCATTCTATCAAGGTACTTATACATGCTAATAGTAGAATATGAGGATATCCGAAAGCTATAAAGAAATTGGACTAAAGAATTAAGAATAGTTTCTTTGTAAAAAGATTTATCCAAATAGACACTTTTTTATTACAGGAGTGGAGAATGCAAAGGAGTTGCTGGCATATGGGAAGAATTAGGATTAAAGTACAACAATGATCCTGAATCGGATGTTGTAATTGCTAAAGTTGATTGCACTAAGGAAACGAGACTTTGCTTGGAACAAGATGTCACGGATTATCCCACGTATGTTTACAGATACAGAATATGTACATGCAATGCATTTTCTACACGCATTTGTATGTAAGGATATTGTTCATATGTATTAATTTATCATGTATGCAACTTTATATGAATACAGAGTGAAATTTTATAAAACTGGAGGAGAACCGGGAGGGGTTCGACACAGAGGAGTGTTGGATATTCAGTCTCTTGAGCAATTTATGAATCGACACATTGGAAAAGAAGCTGAGGTATGTAAATGTCTAGAATAACAAAGGATTACAGAATACAAAGCATAAAAATTAATAGTATTACCTACTTATTACTGAAGCTATTGTTAAAATTGGAAATACTTTTTATATTTTACAGTTCGTATATGGTGCAAGAGTTGATATGATTCCAGAACCCAAGTTCGGTCTTCACAAGTTGCAAGATGAGAATTTCGATGAAATAGTTTCAAATGCCAATGGAGCTGCCTTTGTACTCTTTTGTACACCATGGTCTTCCAAATGCATGGATTTAAAACCCATTTTCCAAGAGTTGGCTAAAGAATATATGTTTGAGCAAGATATCTTACTTGGAGAGGTTGACTGCAGCATGCATAAAACAACGTGCAATCAAAACGAAGTCAGATCGTACCCAACTTTGCTTTGGCTAGTTGAAGGAATTGTTGTACGTAAAATATTTACTTTAGTATCTTTTTACCTAGAATCTTAAATCTGGTTCAATTAATTCAAATTGGCGTTTTTCACCTAATCTTTCTGATAATGTAGGAAGAAAAATATCCCACTACTAAAAGAGATCTTGAAAGTTTAAGAGAATACGTTCAGAAGAAACTTGGTAAGAAACCAAATCAACAACCACCAGATGCGGCCGAAGAAGAAGGACCAAGTGACATTTTTAACATTGAAAAAGACAAACTTCTTGAAACAGTTGAAAAGGAAAAGTTGATCTTTGTTCAGTTTTGGACAGCATGGTCAACTGTTTGTCAAGAATTAGGTAATTTTACATTGAGACATTTTTGCAAATTCTACATTAATAATCTCCAATAAAAGGAATATCACCAATAAAGTGCAACTTTAAATGTTTGTTCCTTAGATCCTAAGTGGGAGTCGCTGGCTACTTATTTCCATTCTGACATTGAAGGAGATGCTGCCCCTCCAGTAAAAATTGCAAAATTCGATTGCAGCAGATTTAAAGAAAATTGCGATCAAGTTTCGGTAAGTTCCAAATATCATGTATGAATTAAGGAGAATATTGTAAGAATAAATTTTTCTGTTATTTAGATTGAAGAATTCCCTACCCTTAATTTATACCGAAACGGAGAATTAGAAGCTGAATACACCGGGCCCTTAAAATTAGATGACTTGATAGATTACGTTAATACTGCTATAGCCAAGAAAGATGAGCTGTGAAGAAACAATGACATTATTCTCAACCTTATTTCAACGACTTATTATTCGTAACTGTTTTGACGAATTTTTCTATGTGCTTTAACTGTTTTGTGTCCTCCAGAATGTTTTCAATAAAATGATGACATTAATTTTAATTTATGTAACAAGAAAGCAATCAATTTTTGAGTAGGTATTATAATACAATAGCACATACTATTTATGCCAAGTTCTACATTGTATGTACGTTCCAATAATAATGTCTAGTTTATTCACTGATACAAAATACCTACAAAAATACAAAAGCTGCAAGTCTGCTTCAAATTGAATGCATGAAATTATATAATATAGGCACTCTCACTAACTACAAAGTAATACTTTGTGCAAATAGCTTTTCATTTTACATTACATTAATTTAATTTATGATTTTCATGATTGAATACTCTGCAATACGCAAATCGTAGTCAAAGTATATTTTTCTATCAACAATATATTTTATATCTGTAATTTCATATTGAATTTGTATCAGAATAAGAATTATCATTCTCTTATTTTAGTCTTTTAAGCAGAAATTAAATACTAGTAAGTAGAACTGAGATAGTCATAAAGTAAGGGAACATGTTAAGTATGAAATGCAATTATTGCACAAAAAGATAATATCAGTCATTAGCAAACTACATAGATTTCAAAAAAGTGCACAACCTGTTACCTGAAAGTTTTACATAAAGCATAATACTTGGCGTAATAATTTGAGCGTTGGATCCTTGGATCATAGGACCTGACTAAATTAAATACTTAATTAAATTCGATTAGCAATTAAGTATGCATAGAGATTTCAATAAATAAAGTAACCTAAACATTTATAACACAAATAAAACTGCCATGAATATTTTCTAATCGAGGCCAACAAAGTCAAACTTTGAGCCCTTGGCTTGATCACATATTTTCATTTTTAACCTTGATCCTACCTCGGGAGGACCATCTAACCCTAAACATTGGCCAGCAGCCAAATTGTAAATTGGAGTATTTTTATTTCCTATTCTGCTCCATTCCTGAGTACCTAGCATTTCATGGCACTTAGAGATTTTTGGAACATCAGAAGTTGCATCTAAGCAAAGCATTTCTGCTAATACAAGCTCATGTTTATCTGTTTCTGACCATCGTTGTTTTTTCGTTTTTTGCGTCATGCATTTGCCTAAGACTAGACCAGAATTTTTTGCGCTTACATCTTTCTCACTCTCTACACATAGTTTTGTCCCTGATAATCTTATCATGAATCTATCGACGTAATTCCTAGAACGAATATTCCAAGGACGTAGTTTAGCTATAACACTTGAATTTTTATCCTCTGCTAATATATCAGGGTAAATATTATCTAAATACCACTGAAAAGGCTTGCATTGGAGTTTTCTTCGAAGTTTAACTCGTGATGATATGTCGCCATACTTCTTATCCTTTGCTTGAGGTTGTGCTTTGTAAAATCGTTCCTTGTAATCATCCATCCAAACTTCGGCCACTATAAGAGTAATAATTCAATTATTAACGTTGTTAACGTAGTTAATTATATAACAATCCTTTAACCACAAACAGAAATTGTGATTTGAATTTTTTTAAATACCAATGCCATCTTATACCTCTCATAGAATTTTTCACTACAGTATCTTCACCATCATTAGATCCATACGGTCTACGACGACGGAAAACATGACCAACTCTGGAACAAGGTATGATTTCCAAGCGGCCACCACATGTCCTGTTAAAGTATACAAGGATAATTATGTGATAGGATTAATTTTCTTTTCTTTTTAATTTGATCTCTATATATTTCTAAAAAAAGTTTCGAGTCTCACCAAACTCTAAATGAAAGTTCCACGTTTTCACCTCCCCAAATGTCCATTCCTTCGTCATACTCTCCAAGATATTTGAAATAATTCAAATCTATTGCAAATAAACCTCCTGCCATTGTAGGAGATACGATAGGTTTAACAAAATCTGTTTCTGTAACGAGTTCAGACCTAGGAACATTATCCCATCGAAAATGAAGTCCCCAGTTGAAACCGCCTTTGACCAAAGGACTCGGCGAATAATTGAAAGTGTCTGCGTTAATTATGTCTATGATAGGCGTCACAATTGTGTGATTATTTTCCGCAATCCTAGCTAAAAGAGGATCAAGCCAATCTTTATTTGGTTCTACGTGAGAATCCAAAAATATCAAGACATCTCCTGTTGCATATCGGGATCCAAATATTCTTGCTCGGATCAATCCTTCACGTCTTGGAGTTTTCAATAAAGTAACTTTAGCTGGGAAATGTTTTTTGCTGTAATTAAGTACAGTCTCATGTAAATTGTCCGCATCACTGGAATCGTCTACGAGCAAAATTTCGTGTAGATTATTCGGGTTTGAACGATCCAAAATAGTATGGACAGTTCTCAGAAGAACATGGATCTCTTCATTATAAAAACAGATAACAACCGTGGCAGCAGGTAACTTTTCGGGATACTTCAAAGATGAACATTCCGAATGACGTGTATCCGGTATTTCACGATGAAATCCAAGTCTCTCACTGATAAGAGCATTAAAAGCGTACTTTTTGTAACCGATATCACGTAATTTTTTTTCTTCGATATTTTTTATAAGGCCTAGATCATCTAAAGGCTTTTCTTCTCCACTCACACGAACTTTGGATCTCAGCCCGTCTAAAAGCTTATCACTATTTTCATAAATAATTTTGTCTTGTATTAACTTTCTAAATTTTTCTTTCCACTTGGATTCGTGTCCATTATTAACATCGTTGATTTTACTCATAAAATTTTTCTTTTTGAAACTTTTGAATTTGTCAAAATTAAGTTTGTCTCTTAAGGGAACATAAACCTCTTCCTCGAAATTGGACGTCACAACGATAGAAGTGTTATTTTTTTCCGATGAACTCAGATTTATATACAAGAAAAAGCTGGCAGCCCAAGTGACGGATGCAATTACTACACCAAACAAGAACGATTTATACCTAAATGTTGACATTTTAAACTTCGTTAGCGCCTATTCAATCGACATTTTTGTAATTAACTTAATTGTCATAGACCAAAGTCTAAATTCGCTATACTATTCCCCACTTAAATAAACTAACTGTATAAGTGAAAGTTGCTCCAGTTCCATACAGCAGTCAACATAAAATATCTCGCAATTGAAACTGCCGGCAGACAACCAAACCAAGTAATGTTGTCATCATCTTATGCAAGTAAGTACTGCGTCTTAATATTCGCCTCTGTTTGCACCAAACAATCTTCAAATCATACAAACAGAATCTTAATTCATTACTTCTATTGCAACATTTAACTTCGTTCAGCTAGGTACTCACGGCACGGCCATAAGAGTCGAGTTAATTACGCATTATTTCCCAGTTTCAGCAAACTTAGAATTTTGTGAAACTTTGCAAAACTAAAAAAAATACGGAGGAAAGTGAAATAAATACCAGAATTTCCTTTCACTCACTTTCACTAAAGGATTTTTTGCTAGAAAATGCAAGGCTCAGAAGAGCCAGCAAAAATATAAAGGAACGTCAAATAGCAAAATTCTATTGAGGTATTAATTAGTCTTTCAAACAAAAACAGATCAAATATTTTAGTTTGTATACAGTAATTTAATTAAAATATAATCTGCTTTCACCAACTTTCACTAACGCAGTATGTAGTTTCCTCGTAATGGGGTAAGGTTGGATATAAATAAATCGGGACTTATACGTAATATGAATGCAAAATAAAAGTAATTACGATGCCATAAACTGACAAATCTATTAGTATTTAAAGTATTTCACAAATTAAACTCATTGCATTTTTATATATGATTTGCTTTCACTGATTTTCACTTACGAATTATTTAGTAGAAAGGCTCAAAATAAAGATACAAATTTACAGTAACATCAAATACCAAAATTGTATCTATTATTTCATAAAACGAACAAATAAAAAGTTTTGGTGTTATCTAATTAAGTTAACTAATTAAAATATGATATACTTTCACTGACTTTCACTTGCATATTATTTTCTTGTGGTTGAATATAAATAAATTGGGAATTGAAATATAATATAAGTAAAAGTGTTAAAAATAGACCATGCAATCCATCAGTATTTAAAAAATTAGGCCTACTTTTCCGATTTTTACACAGATTGCTTTCATTAACTTTCACTTGCAATACTTTCACTTTCACTGTTTAACATTAAAAATGGATTTCAATTAACGAAAACAGCATCGGTAGATGTTAGCAGCCTTTTTCACTTTGATAAAATGAGCATATTGTATCAGTACTATTCTAGAAGACAAATTAACCTAACCTGGCAAACATATGTATGTCGAATAGGAAATGGTTTTAAATTTTTATTCTCATGATTAATAAGCCAATTCAAATAATAATCATTTGAAAAATTCATTGTTGATAAATTTTAAAAGAGAAAGTATAGATGTAGAGCAAATAATATAAATACATTCAGGAAAAATGGTATCCTTTATTGCTTCAGTTTAATAAGTAGCTGACATTACCGACATCATGATAATAATAATTGGAATAATACTTACTACGACACGATAAGACGCTACATAATTATCTGACTACAGCTAGCCGGATACACAACAATAGTATTTGGTTGTTATTTGTGTTGTATAGGATAAAAGTATTATTTTTAAATCACATAAACTGACAAAACAGTTTCTTTTGAGAGCAAAAGTTAAGTATAACAATAATACAGGTTTTTACCGAACATTTCAAATGAATGTACACATCACTACAAGGTTTCTTACATAATAAAAACTATTTTAACACTTTTAGTGGAAGTTGCGACAATAATATTCAAACGATGCGTGTTATTTTTCAGAGTTTAACTACATGAAATTATATTTTGTTATAAAATAATTCATATTGTACGGGATATGATATATTATTTATATTATTTCAGCTTGACACCATTATATCTTAACGTTATATTACGTACGTAGTTAGTTGTTCGTCTATTTTGATTCAATAGTCATTTTTGTTCTACAGGATTTCACTATTATTGTGGGATACGTCATTAGGATAGGAATATAATATCCTACATCGTTCGTATAATATCATAGTATAATATAATTACAATTTGAAGTTAAATTAACATTATTAATGCAGTCGATTGTTACAATAATTGAAATTTTTGTTCCATTTTCCAATGCTACAAAATTAATACAATCGTATTTTTACACAATTCATATTAAACCACCATAATATAAATCATCCTTACGTATTGCACATTTTACGCTTAAATGCAAAGAAATTGTAGTTTAGTTAGCGTGCTCAAATTACAGAGTTATCGACAAATACTTACTTATAAATTACTAGAGGTATGTGACTGTCATGAAGCAATAATACGCTAGTTATACAACTCAGTTTTTGTCATACTTACTCATAAACAATATTTTCCTAATCCTACACAGCACCATATTTTGTTAATAACTATTATAAAAATTATTTGTCAATTATAAATCCATTAAAGAAAGCATGCAGACATAACAAAACGTGCACAACTTGTACACAAAATCACGAAATTCAGGGAATTCATTTGCATGTGCAAATACATTTTCATGTTTCATGCTGTTACAAGATTGCTAAACAAGCATGAAATTGTTTAGCAATCTTGAATACTATTATACACCTTAAATGATATCATTTTACAAAAACTAATATTGAGGCAATTGAATGAAGGTCATAAATGCCATAACACAGATAATTTTAACCAAACATTTTACTGAATTGTAAAAGTGACATGGAGAAAGTCATAATACGCATATTGAAAAAGTGTGAGAGCAATACTTTCACCATACACAAATAAAATCGTTAACTTGCATGAGTTTATAGCTTTGTAAGTTGTACAAATAGGTTTAAATCCACATTTAAGGAGAGAATCTCACAAGCAATACGTAAGATTCTGCACATTGAGACAAATTACACACTTCAAAGATAAATGTCTCATGGTCTTGTTAAATAGTGGAAATGATCCATTTATTGCACTCAAGCGGACAACACCATAATATTGCCTTATTGCTGACTATTTTTAACCTTCATTGTTGTTATTTAAAAACACAACAAATTATTAATCATTTTCGGCCTCGATCAGGTAGAATGAACCCATTGAAATACAAATACAATTTGGGTAGGTATGTATGTTTAAACGATTACAGGATTTGTAGCAGAGCTAAACTATAACTGTTCTAACTTAACCAATTATTAACAGATTATGTACACAACCCAAGCACCTACACCCTGTACAAAACCCCACAATTCTCATTTTAACCAAAAACCACAGCTAGTTATTATAATTAAATGAAATGCATTCATTACAAATATTTAAAAATTAACAGTCGAAGCAGTCCAATACAAACATCTTGTACTGTGAAACAAAAAGGAGGACAGGATATTAAATGGAGTGTAAAGTGCAACTATGTGTTACAAAAATATCCTCACAAATAATATTGGTGGTTATAACGGTCTTTAGTATAATACTGCACTAAAACAGTTCCCAACAACTAGGCTGGTTGTTTAATAGTATTAATTTCTGCCCTAAGTGTTCTCCCTTACTTATGTCCCCAAACTGTGAGTCCAACAAAAATTGTATTACATTGCGATATGCTATTGTGGAATAACTAAAACTCGAAATGAAAATATCCTTTCCGGGTTTTTATACTCTGCTTTGAAGAAACAAGATTGATCATTTTGAAGAACAGTTGGATTATTAAACACTTTACACTCCAGTGACTCCAGAACTAAATAACTGTAGCCCAAGACGCTAGTGGAAAATAAATGGAAAATAAAGCAATTCTTTTCGGATGAACACTTAATTTCCAAACGATAATTCGACATAAACAACACATTGTCGTAGTACCTTAAATATACACTACGTGCATTATTACTCTTTCATTCATACACTTGCATGACATTTGACCTAATTTTGATTATCTCGATATCCTCTTTTGATTATTTATTTATTATTAGTTAGTTACTCTGTGGCTTACTTCTTCATTTGAGTGATTCGTATTGTAACTGCAGCTTGCATCGTCGCCCCACATGACGCAATTAAGGACTTTATCGTAAATTTTATTCTTCTGCATTCTGAGCCGTTTCGAGTATAATTTCAAATGAGAACGGCACAAAAGCGTAACCAGTACCTGAATAGAATTTATTTTGGAACTCGACCCTAAGAATAAAAAAACGTGAAATGTTTACGTAAATTATGACTATAAAACCCTTCGAATTTCGTAGTGAGTATCAGAATAAAATAAAAATATTTTGTACCAGTGTAGACGTAAGGTGTGAAGAAACGCTGACAATCCTTCCATTAATACCAGAATAAATATCGTGAGTGTAGCCCACGCAGCAAATATAGCCCAGAGTACTATTCCTCCATACCAGGATGTTTGTGCAAGTCCGATACGCATAACCATTCCCCACAATACTTCCGACAGCTCTGTAAGTGTAACAAGAACATTTTAAGCTAAACTTTACAAGTGCAATATACTATATGTCGTAATGCTTTGTTTTGTGTCAATAAATTATCTTTAGCGTCAGAGTGGTTTAACGTTGAGTCCCAAATTATTTATAGGTGTATTATGTTGATTTTGTTTCTGAATGATTTAATTATTAAAAAATAATAGTGATACTTACGAGCATGAGCCAAACTCAAGGCCCACAGACGGAGATAGGAAGCAGTGTTGGACACGCAGCCAAGAACGTACTCAATAGTGTGAATACCTTGATGAATACACACATCTTGAAATTCTTCTCCATCGTCATGCTCTCCCACAGGAGCGCCAGCTGCCATGGACCCCATTTGAGAAACATCTCCGTCTTCTGGTAAACCCGCTGCAATATCGTTGTTGAACTACATTACATAGAAAGATGATATTATTGTTCATTCGCTCTATATAATATATTCATGTCGATGTCAGGTCTGTCTAGGAAAAATATTTGGTGAAAATACCTTCTGATGTTGAAGCATACGTTGTTTTCTAATCATGTATGGTTTACCGATCAACATCCAAGGAACACATAACAATGCGATGACTACAAGAAATCTTTGAAAGCCTTCTTGGCCAGAATACATATAAGGATCGCAATCGCCTACTTTTTCACTACTTTTGAAGAGAACCATATTAATAAATGTTATTAATATTGAAGGCGCACAGTGGGCTCCCAATGCTTTTGTTTCTTCACTCATATCTGAATTATAATAAAAATAATATTAAAACTTTTCTGTATAAACTAATACATTGCTTACAATAAAGAGAAGCCTTTACGTAAAGAAATGTTTTTACCTGCAATTGCAGAGTAAGCCACCCATTTGTGGAACACCAACAAACATAGGTAGAAAAAGAGGAAGGTCATGAAAATAATTTGTGGAACGAATTCGCATATTATATTGATGGGCTTTCGGAAAAACATATTGTTCCATAAACTCATCATGACTCCAAATATCATGTGGATAACTCCCACAATTATTGAAACCTTCATCTTGTAGGCATTTAAAAACTGAATTTTGTTTTCGGCAACCTGAAAATTCAAAAAGTAATGATTATTATATTAATAAAACTATGTAAGAAACAAATAAATAAATCAAAAATGATAAAACCTACCTGCCACACGGGGTCCATCCCGAATATATACGCTCGATCATAAAACGAAGTTTTAGGATCAAGCATTATTTCTTTTTCTTTCATTATACTGAAGATGGATTGTGGAACATACCACTGAGAGCCGAATAAATTAACTGATTTGGAGAAAACATCATTGTATATCAGCCCAGTGTACATGGAGAAAAATCCCATCAATAATATTATATACCGCCCTCCGAAGAAAATATTCCAAATCTATTCACAATATTTAATATTTATTAATACAACCAAACATTAGCACACACGCTTAATGCAAATATATTGGAACAAATGAATAATTAGTGTAATATATACCTCACTGGTAGACTTTTTGGCAATTAAAGGTTTTTCATTCATAACCATCCATGCGGCAAACATTGTCATGATCATACCATGTCCAAAATCCCCAAACATTACAGAGAAAAGAAACGGAAATGTGATGATAGCGTAGGGAGACGGGTTAGCTTCTCGATAGGCCGCAACTCCATAAGCATCAATTAAACTTTGAAACCCACGAGTAAACTTGTTCAATCGAAAATACGTCGGTGGTATTTCTTTCGTTTCCATTCGGTTTAGTATAGGAGGAACTGAACTCCCTGACCGCTCCTATAATAGAATATAAAAAAGAATACAATAGAATATGATCAATCGTGCTTCACGGGCGTGGGCATAAGGGTATAGAATATGATATATAATACAATGTATACAAAGACTCCGAACACAATTCAATGCTTGCTTAAGTTTCTTACCGTTCCCCTTCGAAGTGCATGATGAATTGACTCCAAATCGGAAACAGGGACCCAACACTCCGCAATCAAGCATTTTTGTGTTACATCCAAGTTAAAGAGATTCAACGTGTGATATATTGCTTTGATTTTCCGCACTTTAGTGAACCATATCTTAATACTCTTTGCAGCCGCTACTAAAACACGATGGCGATGGTCTTGTGTTTGGCTTAGAACCTGTTCCAACCACAAAAAAAAGCATCATCAGTTTCATATTCATATCCGGTCTGAACTAATGTAGTCTAGTTTTCAAGGGCAATGTTTCTTACAGTATTTAAATCTTCTATTCTGGTCATGACTCCGACAGCCATTTCTCTTCTATCATTAGGTGTTTCAGGGCATGGATATAAGGTAGCCCTAAACCCTTCACAAATCTTTTTTACTCGAGTTTTTAGTTGATCTCCTTGGAAAAATACGATAAAAACTGATTTGTACACCTGATCACTCTGTAAATAGAACATAATATTTATTCCAGCATTATAAAACTGACAATCAGTAATTAGAATTAATAATGCCAAACTTATTGATAGCATGATTTGCATACGGTGGTGGGATCTTCCAACGGTGTATCAATTTCAGCTTGACGTAAAAATACATTACCACGACAGGCTCTCCATAACATTCTTTCGAAGGGGGGAATTCGTTCTCTTAATATTACACCTGCAACAAATCTGTATGAAACAAAGCAACAATTAATACCACATTTCAACTTAAAAGTTATATGATAACAAACAGAACTGATACGATCGACAAGGATTAAAGGCTTTGGTCTGATTATTGCCATTTGTAACAAGACAAAAACAAATACCCTAGCTGTCCACCAGATTTGGCTGCCAGATCCATCATATGCGTACCATAAACTGACTCTTCAATTAAATTTGCCGTCAGTGATTCATCCACTTCATGTGTCTCACGCTTTAAATGCGAATTATTTAATAAATTATTAAAATGAATTGTATAGAAAAATAACAGTAAAAGTTTTAGAAGTAAAATTGAGTAAAATTATATGGTTTAGTGTAGAGCTTTTAGTACTAATTAGCTCTGATGGTTTATACATAGAAATTATCTAATCTAGTATACAGTAATAAAAGCGTATCGATAGAGTAGTCATATAGCATTAATTTATTACTCGCGTGCAAATCTCCATTTAAATTATAAACAGTTGAATTAGAGTCTGAATAAATATTATTATCAACTTAGGAATTCTTTGAAATTCTGAACAAAGATTTGCACAATACAATGAAAAAGAGATGGTTAAGTTTGTAGAATAGAATTGTAAAAACCAGCAAAGTTCCTTAGAAGCTGAAATTAAGGAATTAATTTTTACCAATAATTGTAAACCTTGGAAAATGGATATAGCTACTGTTCATGCAAATGAACATAAGTGACACTGTACTAAAATCGAACTATTGTACTCAAATTGCGCGATGTGAGTTATATTTTTGTTAAAGATTTTGAAAGGAAGCAATTTTGCTCGCCCAAACAAAGACCAAAGCCTTTTCAAAATATCACGAAAGCTTAGTATCAACAAGACATAATTAGATAATTAGATCCCCAAAGCACAAAGTAACCGGTTACCCCAATTTGAGCGACTGGCCACCAGCTCTTAGCCCCTCTTCTCCGAGCAAGTTAACCTGCTCGTCTTCCCGACTAGGATCTGCCATCTGCGGGTATGAGTAAGCATCGTGACAATACAAATAGGATAACTAATGATGTTATTTTATATACGTCAGCATTACATCAAATCAACAAAAACAGGAAGTCGATAAAGGATATCCGTGATTCCAAAAAGCAATAAAACGACAGGATGGGTGGACGAAATTGAAGATCCGTGTGAATGGTGAAAAGCAAAGATCATTGGATCGGCATAAAATAAACCAAGCATGATTAAATAAAAATAATCATATTAGTAGTCCTACAAATTGAAAACCAAAAATGTAAAATATATGTACAATAAAGAATGCTGTTTTAAGTATTTCAATAAAAAAACAAACAAACAAGCGAGAAACGAAACTAAAAGTTTAAAGCAATATGAAATTAAATATAAATACAATTCATTTAGAAAGTTAGTAAAACAAACTGCTTACTACGATGAAAACTATATTGCAGATTTTACAAAATTAGTGAACATACCTCGTCGAAAAATACTTGGGTTTTTCGCAAGATGTGTTTCAACTCTGTGAGTTCAAGGAAATTTCTTTTCAGAGCCTCCGCATTTTGATTTACTTCTCTCAGTTCGTACTCCAGCTTTTCGAAAGTTGCCTATCAAGGAAGAACATTAAAAAATAAGAATTTTATTATATAATATGTACATATGCAAAATGTAATATAATTTTGAAACACCAACCTCGAGGTCAATCATTTCTCTAGGCTGAGGAGCTTCAACAATTTCTCCAGAATCCATCGTGGGGATCCCGTCTTTTCTAATTTCTTTTTCCAAATAACGAAGTTTCCTTTCCATTTCATCGCAACGTCTAACTTCGTTAACGAACTTCCGTTGAAACGCATTTACGTCTGGATTTAGCTGTATAATAAAATTTCAATTAAGCCACTAAACAAAAGATTACATAGAAAAAATTGTATTTAAAAATTGATTGCGAATATATCAAGTAATAATCTACTTGTTGACTTACATCTCTGAATTGTGCCAGACCAAGTTCTCCCAATTCTGACACGCAAGCATAAGCTGCTTCGCTTTGGAGGAAGAGTTGACATAAAGCCATCTCTTCACTGCGGAAAAGCGACATGGTTATTGTCTTCGCGAAACTTATTTACCACAAAATAATACTTTAAAATGTATTTGTCCGAAGATTCGAATAATATTTGGTAGGCTAACGCCCCAAAGAAGTAAGGCTACGCGGATCAGCTACAGTAGACTCCCTAGGTAGGCTGAGGCTGAACGGCGGTATTCCGAGTATTCTGACTAACCTCGAAACTTTTTTGGCAGTAGTAGTTTCACTACTACGATAAAAGGATACCAATCGATAATACATTCATGTCTCATATATGTACATAGGATCCAAATTCTAGACTATAGTATTTCTGATTATTGAAACTCACATAGCGTTCGTATACAGCTAAACTAGAGCTCTAGTCCGTTTTCTGACTGTAGAGAGTTTCTTTTCCAGTTCTGCATTCAAGTGGAGACTGCGCTACACACAGGCTAAATATCCGCCCTAAGATCGATACAAAACACCCGTACAGTCATTTTAGCAATATTATGACAACATATGACCACAAAAACATTAAAAATTAAACATTGGCACATTCAGCGTAAAGTAATCATTTATGAAATAAAATTATATCGAATTTGCACTTAAAGTGAGTGTTTTAGAAATGAACAACACAAATAATACTATGTATGTTCTTAAACACTTTTTGACAGTAAGAGGATACTGGAACGATCATTCATTTTAAATAACATCAGTTTAGAAGCATTTTATTTTTTAAACAGTTAAATATAGTAAATAACCATCCAACTCCAGCTTAATGCTACTAATTATGGATACAGTATAAGAGTATAACCAAAATTCATAAATAATATAGGTCTCAAAAAACACATACACCATAGTCAATACTAATAACTAGTATATCTTATTCATAATCGGACAATCTACTTTAAACACTGAATATGGTTAGTAATTTCCTCTCCTGTGTTATTTTAAACTTTTAGTTCTTTCAATAATCCATAATAAACAATAAAGAGCATAACTAAAAAGAATTTTGAGAATAAAAATTATTTTAAATTGTTAATATTTGGCCGTTGGCATCTACATTTATTGAGACTACTGGTGACTGGTAACTGGACGAATAGTCATCTTTTATTATTAATTACTGATTACTATTTGTGTGTTGTTGTCATTATTTGTTATTCATTATTATTCACTAATTAACTTTTACTGCTGATTATGGATTACGTTAACCAACCCCATTTCGGTACTTGTATTATTTGTACAAGTATTATTTTTTAGTATATAAATGTATTATTTTTTAGTAGTGAGCATTGTCATGTGCTGTCAGCTGTTGTGGTGCATTTTGCATGAAATTAAAAAAAAATTGTGATAAATAATTCAGACCTACCTGTCATTTAAAATTTCTGTTTTGCATGTTGTAGCGGAACAGTTTACTAATTATAACTGCAGTCTTAGTTAATATAATCAATAATCAATCAATAATAATTTAACCAGAGTAAACACAGCACTATTTTTAACTAATAATTCACAAAAACTGATCCTGAAAAAGTGAGAAAAATGAAATCACCGATGTTTATAATATTGAATTTCTCCGGTTCGATGAATCTTCATTCCTAGATGTAGTCTTCCCTTCTCTACCTCCAGCACTCTCTGACTCACAACACAAGCACACACAAACAACGACGCAAACACTCGGCTACTGTGCCATGCTTAAATATTTTATATGCAATAATATGCAAGGTATATGCTGTAGTTTTTAGTTTATTGGAACTTTATTACAACAAAACGAATGATCCACTTAAGACTTACATATTACACTTTCACTTTTTACACTACTTGATAATAATTGACAATTGATAATCATAATAGTTTTATGTTATCGTCAGAACTTTTGTTTTGTTCAAGTAATTTTATTACATGGATTATTTACATAGATAAAATGTCATAGGCGTAGCCAGGATTTGGTTTGCGGGGGCTAGCTTCCAATATATTGGTATAATACAACAGAGAAATGAGAGTTGTACTATAATATATTTATTTCCATTTTCCATATCTCTACAAAAATATAATTTCACCAAAAAGATAATAATGGAAAGTCCTTCCAATCGGCAATCTCTTCCAAGTCTGCTGGATTGAAGCCTTGTCTTTCCAAACATTACTGATTTCCTCCCATACAGACGCTTAGCCAGTAGTGTGGGGGTGCACAGGGCAAGGCAGTGCTTAGAACTCCATTTCGGGAGAAGCAAAATACCAAAATGATTTAAAATAGTGTCTATTTTGGCGAGTAGCGCAATTTTTTACATTTTATTGATAAAATAACACATTTTTTGGGATTTCGGGAGGGGCAATTGCCCCTTTTTCTCCCCCATCAATACAGTCTTGGCACAGGGTGAACGTGCGACGTGCACCCTCCAGTTAAACAAATAACTTAGAAAATATTTCGCGCTAAGTAAGCGTCAATTCGGTGTATTTTGCATTAATGTTCGCCTAAATGGCTCAATTGTAACGAAGACTTATATTCGAATTTTACCCTCCCAGAAATCAATTTGTGTGTAGATCCCTGCTGTGCAAGTGCAAGTGCAACCCAACTTATAATCCTGGCTATGCCCCTGCTCACACAATAACCAGGAAGCCTCAATGGACGTGAATTTTTGATTTATTCATTTCATTGTGAAACAATTTTGTTTCCTCGCTTTTATTTTGTGGCATATGGAGAGTCAATCTGTTGCGTTGATGTCGAAATACGAACATGTGTTCCTGTACAGGTGGGAAATTCAATTCACTGTCATAGTCATTCATTCGTCTCAATTT
The DNA here is from genome assembly GCA_034694085.1 of Pogonognathellus longicornis. Lineage (NCBI taxonomy): Eukaryota > Metazoa > Arthropoda > Collembola > Entomobryomorpha > Tomoceridae > Pogonognathellus > Pogonognathellus longicornis. The sequence goes on from JAQFYB010001259.1 coordinate 29,269, forward strand.
TGTTCAGCTGTGTAAGATTTAGAAAATTAAAATTCTGAAAAGCAAGAATGTTTCCAAATTCGTATTTAGGTTAAAAAAAATTGGAAAAATCCTGTAACCCAAAATATTGACAATCGATAGCGATCGATTCCAGAAGTCAACTCATTTATTAGGTCAAATTAGGTGTGTAGTGTTGAGTGTGCTGTGTGGAGACAGGATATTATGTTTTAAATAGCAATGATAGAATTGTGCACTAAGAGACGGATGGTAATCTCGATTGTTGTACTTGGCGTGTAAGTAATTTGATATTTATGAATCTGCTCAAAAAGGCTTATTTTAATTTTATAATTAACTCATATGATTCAATGTTTCACCATTGACCATTGGTAGTTGATTGTCCATGTCACATGTTGCAAACATTATATCATTGTAAATAAACTTGTTCGATTTTTTTGGCGACGGGCCGTCTTCAATGATCAAACATTACACTATAAACTAATCTCTGAAATATCTTTCATTGTTTCCAACTTTTAGATTGACAATCCTCGTTCTTATTTTGGAAGAAGGGTTGACGTCAGGTACAGTCCATCCGGCACCAACTCAATCTCCGCACGTACTTAATCACAGTTCGTCGAAGTTTACATCCAGCAAAGATATTAGAGACAAAGGAGTTGTGCAACAACCTTACCAGCAGTCAGCGAGACCAGATCAAAATAGTAACCAATATCAATTAGAAAGACCCAATAATAAGGCATTTTGTTGGATGTATGAAGAGTTTGAAATAGCCCAAGAGTGTTCAAAGTGCACACGTATGTTTTCACCTCTTATTTACTATAATCGTTATACTACACATTTATATTGCTTTATTTTGTGATGAATATCTAATATCGTAATATCTGAACAATCTGAATCTAACATTTGAACAAATTAATTGTATATTTTTTACTCTTTTCTTTTTATTTGCTGCACCCAAGAAGCCCAAGATCTCTTTATATGAAAATTACTTATCCATTTAAATTATTGATGTTTGTTTGGTTTATTGCCATTTAAAAAAACAAATGCATGCATAGTATTTTATTTGCAACCTAAAACCAAAGTAAAATCACGTTTGTAGATTATAAAATCTTTTTCTGGTTGCCAAATAATAAATGTTTCATAATACAAATGCGTTTAACTTCGGTATGATTTAAGAAAAGATTTACTTTAGCGATTCCGAAGTTAAACAGTACATCGGAGTTCGATTCTCCGTCCAAATTTTTTATCTGTTTGTATTTCTACTTCGGAATCGTTAAATAAATCTTTTCTAATAAATTTTTAGTTTGGTACTTCAATACATTCTTCAATTCGAGAAAGATTAACAATATTTAGTTTGAGATACATACTTTCTTTTAACTATGTGTACCTAAATCATAACATTTATTTTGTTGATATCCACAGAATTTGAAATCAGCAGTAAAACACCTATTGCGTGCTTGGAAACTGGATTGAAAGAAATAGTCAAATGCGTGAAGTCAGGGCTAGTATATAGAAGGTACAGCTACAGTTACAATAACTATAGTTGTATATAGATTAAAAATTTTGCTTTCCGTCAAAGTCAAATGGCTAAGAAAAGATAATATGAACATAATAATAATACTATGTTATATGAATATTTAAAAATTGATGTAAACAACTTATTATTGTTTCGTTATAACAGTTGTACAGCCAAGAGTGTCGCAAAACACAGATTCTGGATTTTCGAAAGTCTGATGTTGTTAATGACTGTTCTTACATCTGGATTGGTTAAACTTCGAATGAGTCAACTTGAGCGGAAAGCAGCTAAGCAAATTGAAAAGCGTCTTGCTTCTGGATACTAAATTATTAATTTTTGCTCAAGAATACTTCGTTGGGATTGTAATTCTTTTAGAAAAGTTGTGTTAAGAATTCCAAGGTAATCAGCAATTTATATTGCAGACTAAAGCCAAAGTTATCTAACACATCAAGAATTACCAGACTTTTATCACTATTTAATTCCAAAAGAGATTGCTAGCCGTGTTCATTGTCAACAATGCAGTCTGCCTCTTTAAAAAATTCGATTAGTAAGCGTAATCAAGGGAAACTACAGAAGGGCGAATTTGAAAGGGAAAACCTAAAGTATTATAAGTCTGTAAAATGTAAGCCTAAACTTTATGTAGAAGTTAGTGAACTAGATACACCATTTTGTCAATTGAATATTCGAAACGCAATTGTATTGTCTATTTTTGAGCGCTACCGCATGTCAGAATGGATAGATATAAATATTTTGTACCTTCCAAAAGACCAATGTATGAAAGGGGGACTTGTAGATAGCGATAAATTCGAAAGTTATATGGAAACAAATGACATGAATGATGATTGTGATGTTGCTTACGACGACGAGGGATTGAATGTACTCGTGCAGTATGAAAGTTTTAATGGTTTTGAAAAAGGAAAAATTTTGAAAGAAAATCAAGTAGAATCAAATGTAGGACATGTCGGGACCATTAAACTGCCTTCTATTGTTGTTAGCGAAAAAAGATTAATCATCTCCGGATTAAGTTCAGTGTTACGATTTCTTCTGAAATTCTGTTCTATGAGAATAAAAAATCAAATGACTACAGAACAAAATAACGAGAATTTACGACGCCTTCAGCCCTTGCTGCAACAACTTCAAGATTTAATGGGCTTCCGTAGTGGTTGCTTGCAGTCCTGTGCTGAAACGTCTCTGTGGACAAAATTCTGTGAAGTGGATATAATTCGAATGGTGGTCCGGATTCTTGTTAAAGTAGCCAACTCAACCTTAAGCTCTAAATGGGAAATCGCTAAAGACCTGATGCGATTTGAGTATCACTTGAGTCAACCAGTACGTATTCACAATTTCCGCAAGCGAGTTCAAGCGGAAAATCATAAACTTCAGCAGCAGCAGATGCATGTTGAGTTTAATAATAAAGAAGAGGCATCAGACTTATCCCATAGTTTTGCTGAGGGACCGGATATGACTCTTTCTGACTTGATACTCTACCATTGTGTCAAAATCACTGTCGATTTCTATGGGAAACCCATTTTTGCAAAATATTTACCAAAGACTTTAACTTGGTACGAGACAGTCCAAGCCTATTTTCATTCAGATAAAGCTGGCACTCTTTCTATGATACGCTGTGAAGCATCTTCCATTGGTTGTGACAGCACAGCGGAAATCTCAATACCTGAAGTGCCATTTGAAAGTCTGTATAAAACGGATCCTTCCAGGTACAAATCAAAATTGAGGCTTTACACCCGTCAAGAGGACATTGACAAGGCTCTGGGAATTGTAAGTAACGCAACGAAAATATTTGAAGTAGAAAATAGCCCATCTTCATTTGACTGGAGCAATGTTCCAAAACTTGCACAACCGGAAGGAGGACAACTTCCAGAAAACCGAAAAGATAGAAAATGTCATCAGTTGGCGAGCCTAGTCGAAGAAGTGTTAGTGTTGTACAACGACAAAATAAAACTGCAGACTACTACAGGTGCACCTGTCAAAATTGTCGATTTTTGTTCTGGAGGAGGTCATTTGGGTATTCTGTTGGCTTGGCTGCTTCCTCAATCCCAAGTAGTTTTGGTGGAAAACAAAGAAGATTCCGTTCGACGCGCAGAGGAAAGAGTAGATCTGCTGGGATTGACGAATGTATTTTTGCAACAGAGCAATTTGAATTATTTTGATGGTCAGTTTGATATCGGAATAGCTCTTCATGCTTGTGGAAGTGCTACGGATTTAGTGCTGGAGAAATGTATTGCGACAAGAGCCTCTTTTGTATGCTGCCCATGCTGCTACGGAGCTATTCAAAGCAATCATATGCTTCATTACCCGAGAAGCGCCACTTTCCACCGGAATAACATTTCTTTAAGGAATTATTTTGTTTTAGGGCATTCCGCTGATCAAACTCATGAGAACGGTGCAAAAGTAGACCAAGGGAAAATGTGCATGCGAATTGTTGACACAGATAGGCTACTCCATGCTCAGGAACACGGCTATAAGGTTTCCCTGAAACGAATGGTACCTGAGACTGCATCACCGAAAAATCATATTTTAGTAGGCGTTTGTTCAACTCCCACTTAAAATTACTACGATTCAGTGAATGCACAATTGCTGAAAAATGAATTCTAACTATAACTATACCACAACCAACCAATTGTTACTAATAATTATAAATATCTTGATTCTCTAATCTCATCGAAACCTAAAATACTATGTTCATTTATCATTTGTACAGAATAATTTTATAGTGTCTCGTTCTCAAAGATTAAGAATTTATCTTGAAAAGCATTTTAGAACATGAATATTAAAATGAACAATAATGAATAAATAAATATAATTTGCTTGTAAACATTTGCTTGATACCATTGCCGATACTCACTGTATACTAAAATTATTAGGGAAATGAATCCAATTTTATCTCTAATTATGTCGTTAACCGAGTCTTATTAAATGTAAAGTAAAACATAAAGCAATTAGATACACATATTGCTGACACATAATTAGTGTATTAGTGACGTAATCAATTTGTTTACACGCACATTCACGTAGAGTAGAAAAGCTGAGTTAGTAAATCAAATGAAGGGAAATGGAATCACCACTCAAGATTGTGATAGTTGAGCAAGAACGAAACATTTCGTTCAAACAAAATGATTGATTGCATCCACTAGATTTCACAAAGTTGTCTACTACAAAAGCATAAAATGTAAGCACAAAACTACCGAGAAAAAAAATCAGTAGAATTTCAGATTGACTATGCTTACATCACATCTGTTATGTTAAAATGAGCTCTCTCTTGCTCTGACTTTTCGTTAGCCTCGATCCCGATACTCTTTTACGTTTCCAGATTTTTACTGTATTTTTAAGTTCTCAATCGATCCTGTGCTTTTTCAAAGAGTATACTATGCGTAAGTAATACAGCAATTTATTATATCGCTTTCCTTGTTGTGTACGACGAAAGAACAATAATAAAGAGAGCTTGGTCCTACATAGATACTTGGATACATATGTATATAACTGCTTTACTCTAAATTGCCCGAATTCGGGGAGTAGGAGTTGTAGCTGCAGTAAAATGGAACATTGTGATAGATCATGAAAACTGACAGAATCAGGGTACAGTAATTCCTGTTGTTGTAATACACAAAAGCAATATTAACTTTTATTTTGTAGCTGGGAACTGGACAAAGGTCTGGGTGTAAATATAATTCTAGGGTGCCTACACTACACGAGTAAACTTGTACTAGAAAATTAAATAGTTGCATTCATGTCATCGCATTTATTCAAGCAAAACGTCTGTTGTACATAACATCAATCCGTCATCACATCGCGTCATCAACAAAGTATGCACCAGTCTTCCATGTAAAAGTAGCTTTGTTTCATTGCGAGTGAATTTCCAAAGAGATCAACCTTTTCTCAACTTCATGCAGCTTGTTGCGTAATAAAATAAACAATAAGGGGAAATAACAGGAGAAATAACTTTGATATTATATTTCATGAATGAGCTGTATTCGTAAAATCGGCAACGTCGCTTCGGGGCATTCCGATATTAAGCATACAAC
>JAQFYB010001260.1:0-34814 GCA_034694085.1 Pogonognathellus longicornis
GGTTTTTCAGAAGTGCAACAGATACCCAAGGAAATACACGGGAATTTTATGGGAATCTTTTCTTTTTCCAATGCATGAAGGGGGTGCAATATGTTTACTATTTGCTTTTTATGAATTAAGCCTTTCTAGAATTCCGTCAATTTATTGACGGGCACTTCGACTAGTACAACATTAAATTCAAGTTATTCATATACCAGTAACCTGTCCTTTTGAATGAGGTTTAGGCGTTTATTAGTGTCCACTGTCTACAAATGAATCTCACATATATTTTGTTTAATTTGCCGAGATGTGGGGGTTGAAGTATGTTCTTATGTTGGTAGTTACAAACACAACTATCATTTAAACTTTACAAAGACGACAACATTTTTGTTAGTCGGAGGAAACATTAGTTTGGTCGAAACCCGTTTTTCCACAACTTTCGCTGTAAGAAGATTCACAATATATAATAGTATTAGTGACTGGCAGAAATCTGTACAATAAGCAACTACAAGATTCACGTACTGGGTTTACATTACACATTAAATTGGTAATAACTTCCTTGCTTATTGTAGCAATCTCTGAGTATAATATCATCATCCATGCAACTTCAACTATGTACTTATATAGTAGTTATATAAGTAGGCTGTAACTGTAATGTAGGCTCATATTTCTACAATCTCTAACACGATTATTATGATATTGCTTTATGATGACCTACTGCCTACTACTATTACAATCTTCGAGGAAGTTAAGAACATTGTTGTAGTGTATGGATTTGTCTTGTAGTCCATCTACACAATTTTCATCTGATATACCTGCACAATACAAGTGTACACTTACGAAGCCCAGAGCTTGAGACTTGCAATTGATAACTTTCGCTTTCAGTCTTGAGTAGTTTTGCTTGCTGGAATTTCACACAGAGCTGTGCTCTTGGTCTTGACTAACAGAATCAGTAATAATATTTACAATTTTTGCATTGCACCAACATGTTTAATTTATCTACTACCCTGGTGTTTTATTTACATTTTCTATTCATCTTCCAAGATTCCAGTGGACAAATTTCTTCACAAATAGGTAATTAAAGATTTATCATACCGCACTTTAATCATTGTGTTGGCTCAATACTATTTATAATACACTTATTTTGTTTCATATTTTTAAAGGACTTAGTACTGTCCTGCAGCCACCAGGTCCCGTAGGACAATCTACTGGAAATAATTTGGCCAATATATTACTCGCTTCTTTCGACCAAAGTCCCAAACCTGCGGCGTCAAGCAGCAGTAAGGCACAATTTTCTAGTTACAGTCCTCCGCAACAGGGATATAATACACCAACTTCAAGGAATGCATTCGGAGTCCCTAGTAATCAAGCTTCCGATTTCAACACTCATAGCAATGTGAGAGCAAGGGTGTCATCGTTGCAGGTGACGGATATAACCATGAACCCATTAGGGATGCTTAATGTGCCGTTTGGTGAAAGATCGACATTTGGACTTACGTTCCCTCTAAGCGATGAAAATCTTTTCAAAAAACAAACTAGCCATTCTTACGGAGAATATGGACCCTACGGGCAGTTCAATGATCAACAAAGTATTAACGAAGTGAGGTTTACCAACGAGCCATCCATCAACGTAGGCAGTATTGTGAGTGACGCATTTGTCTTGAAAGAGAGGATCGATATTCAATCTGGAGATCAAACTAGGGCAAAACGACAAAATGGGGGGTCGCTAATTAACAACATTATCAACAACGTATTTGCACAAAACACTTTAAGAAATTTGAATGCACAAAACCTAACAAACATCCACTCACCCGGAGATTTACTAGCTCGAGAACTTCCTCTGAATGGAACAATCGATTTTACTGGACTCAATAACTTAACAGAGTTTCTGATTAGAGAAACAGCTAAACCACGCTTTATGGGAAGATTGAATCTTGCTAAGCAAAATACTCAGGCGCCCATGTTTGTCGCAATTCAATTTAATACAATAGGTCGCCAAAAGGTCAAGACTGACCAAGGAGCGGAAAAGAAAGCAAGAATTCATGTAGTTTTAGGAAATAAACATTTTGAATTTAAAAGCATTGAGGATTTAAGTCAATTGGATCCTCAGGTTGAAAAAAATCCCAGTAGTAACCTAAACGAATTTGGTGTTCCCACATCTTCAGAATTTGGAACAAGTTTTAACTCCAACATTTCACCTATTAGCCAAAATAATGTTGATCTAATTAAAGAATTTGTTAAATTTTCTTGGAAAGTCCACCAAGATGTGTTCGATCATGCGCAAAGAAGGTCAAAGGACATTTCTGACAGATTAATAGCATTAATTGAGGAAACTTCTAGAAATATGACAAGATTTCAGCCAAACAGACCATTGCAACAAGAACCACCCTTAGATTTTTTCACTTGGCCTTATGTGGTCACACTAGCGTTCAGAACTCTGCTTGTGTAACAAAAGCTATAATTTGAATATAAAGGTATTTTACATATGAACGTGTGTGTTGTACATGAACGCTTAATATTAAAAGTTTGGGTAGATATTTTAAAACAAAATTGTACTAACGAATATTGTTATTGTTTAGAATTATTAATTGTAATTGTCTGAATCATTAATAAATTAATTAACATTTACAATATTGTTACTGTTTAATATAAATCATTATTACTTTGTACAATAGTTGATTGTCTTATTTTACTTCATAGGCATAGCATAATGAACAATTAAATTGATTCTACCATTCCATTGTCCATTACCCATCATGTCAAATCAAACTTTACTTGTTATTATTCGTAATTTTGCATATATCATATTTTTGGGTTTAGAACACATATTTTTTACTATTCTAATATTGCCAATTTTCAATTTACTGATACGACATTATGTTCGACAATATCACTAAAAATATAAATGCTATTTTCTTCAAAATTAACTGAATGGAATAACAAAACCAGTCTGCACAGTCTGCATACTCTTTCTCTTTGCCAGTTGCGTATTTAGGGGGGGGGGCTAGAGCCCCCTACATTTTTGGGCCACATGCCTAGATAAAATTATATTCCTCTCTTATAATGCCTAAAACAGATTATTTCGCCATAATTTTTGCTCTATAGCCAACCCTAATATGCGCCCGACTCTAATTAAAGATAATTACATAAAAAGGAAAATACTTGACTCTATACGTGAATGGTTCTGCTCCAAACTAACTCCCCATTTATAAAAGAAAGAGACAGTAAAGAAATGTTTATACATTACTTTTATACACATCAAAGAAAATTTTGGCAAAATAGGAGAATCAATACCTACAACAGTATCCATTCAATACAGCATTTTGAGTTTTATATATACCTTAAGTGCTTTAACATGTAACACAACAATTCACCAATTCATTTACCAATAGAATTTAGTTCCGTATTATGAATTATGAAATATGTATTGCGACGAAGCTTATGTATTATGTTAAATACAGATACTTGTCATTATGGACACTGGACTGATAATTCATGCAGGAGAGTACCTATAATATTAATATTATTACCATCTCCAATGTCAAATTAATTACACCAATGATATACACTTGTATTAACACTCGTATCACACAATATGATTCTTTTTGCTGAACAAGGTTATTCTGTAACAATGTCTAATAGGCCATACATGTATATATATTTTATTCTGTTGGGAATAAACTCTTTAAGCTGTTGTGTGTTCATTTCGAATGTGGGCAATCTGTATAATTATTACTTATATTTTGTACCTCTGCATCTTCGTGTATGTTTTGTATCTGTGTCTGTCCTTCACTTTTTCATTAGTCTCGGAGAGAATTTTAGGGAATAACATGCAACACTCACATTATATGCAATGATGTGTGTGTAGGATGTGGTAAGGGAAGAATGAGTAGCAACTATTTATTTGTAGTCTTAAATCAGACAGACTACTAATGTTATTTACTCACATGCAAAATGCAATGGTCTGTAAAGGGGTTGTACCTCTATACTATATACACACTATATCAATATTACTATCTGGACAAATCCATTGTATTTACAATTGGATTGTAAAATTAACAAACTGAGAAACTATGAGTCAGTCCAGTCAGTCATGCAAAAGCACTCGTAACACTCCTATGGAAGCTGTCGTATTATTTGCAAATGAAAGGTTTACATACTACAGTGATACTTACATACAATTAATTATTTGTCTTTGAATTTGGAAATAATGGTGTCAGGAACACTGATTTTAATCATCGGAGCAATATTTGCTTTGTATTACTACTTTGTCAAAAGAGATAAACGAATGGGGAAATTTCCACCAGGTAGGTGTTATACTGTATTATTATGCTTGTCGAAAATTAAACAGAGTAATGTGTACTGTCATGTAGGGTAACCGTACACTACTGCTCGGTGTACACTACAGCTCGCCGATTTTACAGCTCAACCCTTTGTTTTAAAGGTTTGTGAAATCTAAAGTCAGGGAGCTGTAGTTTACACTTTACACCCAACTCTAAATTACTTTAGATCTTATTGCAGGGATTTGGAAGGGTTTTGCTGTAAACATTTGTTTATCCCAAACACATCATAATATTTACATTGTATTTAGTGTAATTATTTAAATAATTGAATGAATGGACGAAATTAATTCTTTGTAACACAGCCTTTAAATCAAAGGATTGATCTGAAAAGTCGACGAGCTGTAGTGTACACCGAGCAGTAGCGTACGGGAATCGTCATGTGGAATTGTCTAATGTTCAATTTTGCTAATTGTATATTCTTAGGCGTAATGAAAATTAATTATTGACTTTTAAGGGCCATTGGGAGTGCCTGTACTTGGAAATGCTCTTCAACTGGGAGCGGAGCCTCATCATGTTTTTACTAAATGGACCAAGAAATATGGATCAACTATAGGCATGAAATTGGGTCTTGATAGGTACAAAACTTGAGCTGATTATAACTACATTATATAATACCTTTACACATTATTTACTTTATTACACATTCTTCAAGGACATAATTCGAGACATTTTGGTATACAAAATCGTCTATTAATAATACCTATATTAATTTCACTTTTCAGATGTGTGGTACTTCACGATGTGAAAATGATTCGTGACATGTTTAATGAGACAGCCTTTAGTGGAAGACCACAAAACGAGCTGTTTCTTGCACTTCCTGGTGGAAATTATGGTAAAATGATTGATACAAACGTTTAATTTTTCTGTAGAAACTTTTTTGTGATACTTTTGTAAATACCTAGGGTAGTTAGTATATTATTTCTTAAATGTGAGCACAGTAAATTAATAATCATATTTATAAGTAACTGATTATTTTAGGTGTATTGAGCTCTGAAGGGCCAACATGGGAAGCTCAACGTCGTTTTACCCTCCGCCATCTCAGAGATTTTGGCTTCGGTAAAAACACTATGGAGATTCTCATAATGGAAGAAGTCAGAGAAATCATCGACTGGATGAAACAAGAAGAGGGTCAACCTCTCTCGGTAAACAGAATGTTCAGTCTTGCAGTTTTGAATTCGCTTTGGGTCATTTTGAATGGAAAAAGATTTGATCAAAAAGATACGACCCTCAATGACTTGCTTGACAGCACACGAAAGTGAGTCATTTTGAAACCCAAACAATAAAAAATGCAACGCTAACAAACAATTATTAATTGAATAAAATTAACTGTAGGACATTTGACGAAGTGTCTTCAAATGGAATTTTGTTGTTCGCCCCCTGGCTGAGTAAATATGCTCCAGAAATAACAGGATATTCTAAATTGAATTCGGCTGTAAATCAGTTAATATCGTTTATCAAAAAAACTGTCAAGGAGCACGCATTCAACGACGATGATGAGCCAAAGTAAGTTAAGTGTATGCATAGGCACTATATGTACAAAATACGTAAACTTGTAGTACAAATATATGTACATCAAGTCAATTCGAATTTTTTTGTTCATTTAACAATCTTCACATTTTCTCTCTACATTTACTTATTTCCTAAATCTCATGAAGTAATTGTAAACACGTAGTGACTTCATGGATTATTACATGAAGGAAGTCAAGAAAACGACCAATCCAAACTCTACATTTTACAAACAAGAAGGGGGTGAGACAATCAGTATTTTTACATTAAGAAAAATGGACTGTTTGTGTCTCATATTTTGCTAATGCAGATACTATTTTTATACGCAATGTAAATGACTTTCAGAGAAAAATCTTGCGGCGATTGTTAGCGATTTGTTTCAAGCTGGTTCGGAAACAACTTCCACCACTTTAACATGGGAAATATTGTATCTTGTAAGGGAACCGGAGGTACAACGAAAATTACAGGAGGAAATAGACAATGTTATTGGGAAATCAAGGCATCCAACTCTAAGTGACAGACCGAAGTAATGACAAAATGAAATCGGTTAAATGGGATTATTATACGCATTTAATGATGCAGATGGATTTATTATATAGGGATTTGGGACAAAAATTAAGATTCTCAATTTCACTAACTACTATGTATTATATCTAATATCATATTGCAATATTTCTAATTTTTACAGCATGCCCTACACAGAAGCAGTCTTAATGGAAGTTTTACGATATTCATCTTTAGTTCCAACTGGTGTGTTTCATACCACTTTGTTTGATAAGGAATATAACGGATTTTTCTTCCCAAAAGGAACTTGGATAATGACAAATCTATATCACATTCATCACAGCAAGGAAATCTGGGGGGATCCTGAAAAATTCCGGCCAGAACGATTTATCCAAAATGGAAAGTTGATGAATAAGCCAGAAGCTTTTATGCCATTCCTCGTAGGGAAACGTGCGTGCATTGGGGAAACACTTGCAAGAGACTCGCTTTTTCTGTTTACTACAAGTATTTTCCAACGTTTTCAAATTTCTCCAGACCCTACGAATCCTAAGCCAACGATTAAACCTGCACTTGGATTTTTACTGGCTCCTCAACCATTTACTGTAATAATGAAGGACAGGCTGGAAGCATAACTCCAAATAAAATATTATGTTGTGAACGTGCTGGATGTATGGGTTTAGTTATTTGGATGGCAAGAAGGGAATGGTGTCATATGTAATGATGTTGTTTTGGTCGCTGGTTTTGTTCCACCATCCATGCAGCCATTCCACAACTTGTAGATGGGCTGCTGTAGATTGGGATTTGTAATATTAGTACGTACATAGATATTATCCTACAATTATAAAAATGATTTTAACATCCTTTGAGACCGATGGGTAGCATAGGTGAAGTTTGCATCTCTGATCGGAATATATCAATTTAGGATTCTAATAAATCTTAAATACCTAAACAGTTCCACTAAACCAAACTAAAATTGCCAAGTATTTCACATGAGTAAAAATTATTTTATATAAAAACATGATTCTTGATTTCTTTCGTTTGACTATACAACACCTGAGAATTATGCAGTCTTTAGTCTAACTTATTGCAATAAATAAGTTATCGTTATAGGTAGAAGTTTAGCTAGATAGAATACCATAAAAATCTCTTTTTGAAAACATTTATTTTCCAGTAGGTACAAACTTTACAATATAGGAGAATGTAGAAATAGTATATAGGATGGTGAGCATAAAATACTTAAGTTACCCGAATCATAAATACTAAGATTAAGGCCAATCATTCTCAATTACTTTATCATGGGATCCAAACCCTTGACCTTTGGCAACATCCCTCTTTTTAAATTTAGTTGTGAACACGTTGAAGTATTTGCATCGTCCAACAACCTGGAAAAGGCTGCTGATCATGCCGGGTTCGACTGTAAACTCGGCCGCATGTTTCATTTCTTCATTCCAAGTCTGAGAATATTCTGAGCTCCAATTGTGTTTCGTGATGGTGCTATGTTCTAAATTGGTTTTAAAATTAGATGACAAGGCTCGTCCCACATAGTCCAAAGTAAAGCCGACTTTTAGCATTGTGTTTGTTTCCGTACTTCCACTACTCGAATCAGATTGAGTCACACTAATTCCATTTTTCTTATCAAAACTACATTTAAGCGGAACCAATCCTTCTGAATTATCGCATTCAATGATTAAATCCCAATTGTCGGTTGGTAAACAAGTTGCTCCAGGATCCGGTATATCGCAGCATTGCAAGTCCACATTGTTCAAGGATGTATCATCACCTATAATTTAAATAAATACGTTCCTGAGAGAATTTAGAATGCAATAGGTGTTTTCAGGGGCGCATCCAGGCCACACATGGGCCTGGATGCGCCTGGATATTATGACAACATGACCTGTTTTTTGGCAATTTTAAGAGACATAAAATTTGCGGATGGGACTTTCAGCCCCCTAAGCCCCCTATAAATACTAAACACGCCATTTGGTGTTGTATATCTTACAATTTTTTTAATATTATTTTACCATCGCCTTGATAAGGTTCAACTTGAGTCCGAATTCCACATATGGCTTGTCTTGGCAAACAATGTTGTGCTCTAGTCCATTTTCCATATTCTAAACCGTCTGCTTCAATAACTGCATTATGAACATTTGATGTTGCACAAAATCCCTTGAAATTATTTGCTGCTGTATCATCTTCGCTGCCTTGTATACTATCTTTGAAAATCACAGTGTTAATTTTCTTCGTATTCAATGATTCCTCAGAGCGTAGTTGGAATCCCGTTAATAGCCCTTCACAATAAAAGATTTGACCCCATACACCCCAACCCCCGACAGAACTTGATATCGAAGTGTTAATGGAATTATTTCCAGGTGTGTCACAAAAGAGTTTTATGCCATTTAATGCAGTATCATCGTTGTAACCAACTGCTGCTTCAGTTTTGACTTGAAATGCTACAGCATACGTGTTAATAGGACATTTTTCCCATTTTCCCCATATGCCCCAATTAGTGACTATTGGATTGGAAATTGTTATGTCAGAAAGGCTTAGACCAACAGTCAGGCTAATAATAAATAAACTCGAAAACATAATGTTACTTTTAGTGGACATTATTAATACCCTCTGTTTTACCTATTGATATTCAATTATGTCCTACTTGTTATTATGAGCCTTTATATAAGGAGATTGTATTTAAAAATCTTTTTCTATTATCATCTATCTGTATAACTAATTTAACTGAATTGGGAACATTTAATATGAATTTTATGACAAGTAGATCAATATGTCAGGGTTAGCAAATAGTCAATTCAAGATTGCAATGTACAAGATACTATACAATACAACCTTGTTGCTTTGTTGAATGATTTGCATGAGTGTTGTATGCAGTATGCAGTATGGATTGATTTGTTTGTTTCATTCAACTAATGCATACAGAGAGGCTTATATAATAATATTATAGTGGAAGTACTATTAGCAAAGTGTGTATGAATGAATTCTAGGTGCTGCGATGTGGCCAATCTTTCATTTTTGTTTTAAAAATAGAAAACTGTAATTAAATTGTACACACTTTGCACTAATAAATGAATATACTTTACAAGTTGATCATTTTATTATCATAATTTTATCAAATGGATTCATGTTTCTGTACATATAATTTTGAGACAGCTTAAGTTTAACATGTAGGTACTTAATTATATCGTAATGTGCAGTTGAGAAAATGTTACCGAATCCCTGACTGCATTCTTTTACACATGCAAGGAAAATGAATAATTTTCTTAGGAGTTGTAAACCAACCTACCATTCTCTGGGGTACTGTAGAATGATACATATGATATTACCAAAGACAGGAATAGCTTTCATTTACTACTTTTTTCTGCTAACAGCTACCTGAATCTAAAGCTTAAATTTTTGCATATAATATAAGGACTTTTCATGATCATACTTTGACTGAAAGAAATATGTCTAATTTTTGCCAATTTTTACTGTTATTAATTTAATTATTAGGCATAGCGCTATTAAGTACAAATATAGGTGTTTAGTTTTATCACCTGCTATTCCTGTCTGCATACATTATTATAGGTTTTGTTGGTCACATAGGTAGGTTAGGTACCATAATATACAGTTACCTTAACAATCGGAAATATTAATATTAAAAAATTAGTACAAAAGTCCCGGCTCAAAATGAAAGCTCAAGTGAGTTCAAAACGTAAAAAAATACCTTCAACACAGACAAACCTTTACTGTTTAATTCTATTATATACGAGACTGCACTAAAATCATTATGACTACGTTTTATCAGTGACTTGATATGAAATTAATTATGATATGTAAATTAATGTTCATATTTTTGATTTCCTTACATACGGTGAAAGGAACAAATGATGAAAGTTTGAATAGTATGGAAAGTACGGATAAGGAAACTGCGACATTGCCAACATTGGAAGAAATAGATGCTGTACTTGATGATGTAGTAAAAAAGGTGACGTGGCAAAATCTCGGTGAAGTTTGTGATGCATTGGACTCCATTGATATGGCTGATTTAGTATTTGGTCGTGAACTGTTGGCTCGAGAAGCTTTAGGAAAAGGCACAGTGATTGTTAAGGAATTGGGAGAACTACACGCTCGTTTTAAAAACTCGAATAAATCATTCAATCTCTGTGATGCCTCTAAATTCTTAGAATGTGACTTAAGAGTAGGAACTTGTCAGTGTTACAAAGACACTTCAAGGCAATTGACATTTGTGGAAGAAGAATCATACGTGACCAGGAATAATAAGACATGGACAACCATGCTATGTGTCATCCAAATCGGTAGTCACTGCCCAATGTATCCCTCCAATACTATTTGCGAGAAAAGAACTAAATGTGTCACACGCAGAGGAGAGCCTTGTGCTCCAGAAAGTTTCAAAAAAACTCCTCTAACTGGTTTATATTTCCCTGCGCCAAGACCTCGTTTTCTCGGTCTCGGAGTGTCCATAGCCTATCCAAAATTTGTCTTCCATGTACAAGATAGACCTGTAAATCTGTGTATGTGTAATGGTGGTCCAAGACACGTTTATCCCTACGAAATATTTGTAAAGGTCTACGCAATTATGACAATATTTGTTCAATTTTGGTGGAACCCAATGTAACCTTTTTTATAAACATACATGTTTTATTATTATTAAATATTAACAAATAAACACCCTTGTTAGTAACCAAAATTAAACGTGGTTATTATTCTGCTTAATGCTGTTGGTGTAATGTAAGTTAAGCAATAATAATATAATGCAGAAATTATGTTGTATGTCTTTTTTACGAATTAGGTTTGTTTTCTCCTTTGGTTTGGTTCTGTATCGTCTCAAAATGGTTTCCGAATTTAGACATCATGAAAATCACTCGTATTTCAATTGCACTTTACTTTGGAATTCGGTATTTACCTACTCAAGTTTCATCCGGTTGAGCTTCCATATTAACTTCATTAATTTCATTCATAAATCTTCGTACAACGATTAGTTCGAATACACACCAACCTATTCTAAGACAAGTCATCGTTTCCGTGCTTTCGAATTTGTAGAAGACTATCTTGTACACTACCGTAGCGATGTAAATAAGCAAAAGAAGTGTCCGGAGTATTATCCATATCTTGCATTTGGTGTAGATTCTCTAAAAATAATATTCACATGCAAAATAAATTACATAATTCGTGTATTTCATGTCCGATTTTTATTAGGTAACATTTAAAATTATTAGACATGATATAAAATGAGAACCGCAAATATTTCAAATAAATAATTAAACTACTTGTACTTTCTCTTCCACTCACATCATTAGCCCCTCGTCTCAGTAAATTGAACAGGTAAAATTCCAGTAGGAAAAACAGGAGAACACAGACCAGCAGTGAAATGTAAAAACCTACTCATAAATGACATGATTATGATTGGATGATATGTTTAGCGATTTTAATGATATTTGCGATCAGGGGTATATCCAGGTCACAGATGGAGGAGTTATGGTTTAATATGCCAATTAAGCAAATTAGGGGGAAAATTCAGTATGAAATGCAAAACATTTGCCCAAAGGTTCAAAATCAATGGAAATATTGCGCGTAGCGCGAACATTTTTGCCTTTTTTGCATTTTAATGGCAAAAATCACCTCTTTTTTGAGATTTTGGGAGAAACCTGATTTTATCTAGTGTAAAGTCCAAAAATTTGAGAGGGGCTTCAGCCCCCCTAAATGCGCCACTGTCTGCGATCAATACAGTTCTAATTTTTCTATTAATAATTTTAAAAGCTTCAATTAAAGGTGCTTTGACAAATTACACAAAAGATAATAAAATATAAAACTAACTGACAACTGACATGAAAAAGACAATCAGACGTAACAGAACAGCTTTTTTAAGTCTCTTGAAAAGTGAAATGCAGTGCATACTAACTTATTAAATTACTTGGGAGTATTAAAATTGAATTTAATCTATTTAAATAAGGTTTGGTTTTTTAAGAAGGTAACTATAACCATATATAGTTAAGCCATAATGTTAGTTATAGGCTATAGGTTACGTGACAAGCTCAAAATGACCACTGCCATTATTAACATACACGTATGACATATTTTGTCTCATAGCGAATAATAATGAGGAGGGATGATATAGCGATTAGCATAGCGAGTGTCCAGATTCCAGAAATTCCAGATACATGCTCCGTTGCCTTGCAAGCTTGCAAGTGCATTATGTACTCGTGTTTATAATATTTGGGATGATACGTATCAACTGAAAGGCCTGAAAAGTATACTAAGTGTTTTAGTATAAAATATTAATTATCATTATACACTATCAATTTACTACGTAGGTTTATATATAGTAATATTTTATTGTGTATTTAGTATTTATATCCAGTGCAGTTATTTATACATATTTTATATATAAATTTATACACTAAAGACTGAATTACATAGGAAAAATAAACCCTTGTAAACGATGTGTTCATAGTGTATATGTTGGGACAATTGGCCTCCCCCTGTATACGCCATAGTGACCTCATTTTTGTACTAGACCATTGTTATAAAGTTATAACCCCCAGATAACATGTAAAGGTTCATCTGTTCTTGAGTTATCGTACCTACAGACAACACAAGAGTATCTGCACAACTGTGACAGACAGACGGACAGATGGACAAAACATTCACATAATGTGGTCTCGTACCTTAACCACATAATAATGGTTTTACTACTGTCACTGGGTACTGAATGTAAAGATGTATAAAAATAAGTTTGGTGTATGCCCTTCCATAGTCCTGTCCTGACACACCAAACTTGTAATAAAGTTGCAGACTCGTTTGACTCGTAGTAGAATAAAATTTTCATAGATTCATAGAAATGCAGAAAAATGCATTCTATGAATTCATAGATATATGCACATTATGCATGAGTTTCAGAGTTTCTGATCTTCACTCTGCTAATAATTTTACTTAGGTACAAACGTTGCAAAAACCAATTACTAACAATAAGTTAAATAACTTGGGCCGTTTGGGGTTTCTAAATTATATAGTAAATGTTAAAGACCTTAGGAACTGAAAAGGCGTTAAATAAAACAGGATTAAAAATTTGCAAAAATTACCCCTCCCCGGCGGGGAATCGAACCCCGGTCGTCCGCGTGACAGGCGGAAATACTTACCACTATACTACCGAGGAATTAGGATAAAGTGAGCTCAAAGAAAACATTACTCAAACCAAGTTCCCACTTTGTACCTACAAAACATTTCACTCTACTCTTTACTTTTCAAGTGCAAAGTAAAAGTAACATCAACCAACTGTTTTTCAATTACGAGTTACGACAACACACCACCGAGAGAAAGAGAATGCTACAGTATGTAGATTGTAGATACTCTACTCTACCCCAAGCCCCCAATTCAAGCCATGCCGTAATCAGTATAACCATTTTTATATAAACTGCCCGGTAGCTGCAGCTGCGCTAGCGTGATCAGCCAGTGTATCCTAGAAGCCTAGAAAAGGTGACGCAGGGGGTAGTGGTATCAAAAATTCGGATTCCAATAAAAAGGATTTAGGGCTATTTTTTCGCAAATTAAGCAAGAAGAAATGTAATGTATTAACTTATTAAATTAAATTAATAAATAAAATGTACTTAGGTATTCCATATAGTACAGGCACATTTGACACATACTTTGACTTGACACACTTTTGTGTATAAGTATATTGACGTAATTCTCTTGAACTGTCACACATACAAGAAAAGGCAGCAATTTGCGCCTTGTGTGTTCTTCCTGGAATTCCGAAGAAATTATTATACGTATGTAAACAATGGTTACCCCAAAATATTGTTCCAAGATACCCTAAAAATTGTTCCAAGACACCCCACCCCATCAACTGACGCTACTTGCTTACATCTGTTTTTAAGTAACCCCTGAAATGTGTCTCAAAGTTTTAGATTCATGGAAGCGGTGGTTACGTTCTATATCTAAACTTAAACTCATGGAGAACATGTTGAGCAGACTCAGAATAATTTTTTTTATTTATAATTTTGCAGTTTAAAATTTCTGAACTTATCATGTTCTTATGGCCATTTGTATTCTAATATGATTCGTATGATTTTGTATAAGCTACATTATTATTATATAAGTACATAAATACATTTATCATAAAATGTATTTTAGTAGATGTGTGTATTGTGTAGTAGAATATTTTTAAAATATTTTTGTTACAAAGACACGCATTGCAATTGTGAACAGTCTCATTTCAGTTTGTAGCATGTCATGCAATTCAAATGTTTGAACATGCAAGTTGCAAATTCATCACAAAAATCAAGTTTTAATAATTCAACCTGCATTTCAAGTATTATAATGCCTAGGTATAGTACGACAACGACATTACAAAGTAATCTGAGTGACATAATTGAGAATACAACACATGCTATTGCTATACGTGCTAAATTAAAAATGTTAATTGTTGCATAAAACTTGCGTGAGTAAGTTGTGTACCTACATTAAACAATAATACTGTATTATTGTTCAATGAGTTGTGTAGTGGCAATAACGAGGCAAGGGTAAGTTATTAGAAAATTATATTATTTACCATTTAACTCTCCTTCTATAATTATTGCAGCAGCAATAAATATGGTGTTTATGGTAGCTATGATCTGGCGATAACAATTGAAGGACAATCAATCAGTTATAATTCAAATTATCCAGAAATTACGTTATGTTCACATAATTAATCAATTCTATTAATGATAAAAATAACTATTATTTATTCAATAATATTTTTAATCTATTTAATACGTAACAAAATTATTGGCTATGTAACATACAAATCCACATTAACTAAAAATTAGATCATTTGTAGCAATGGTAGATGTTTGGGCTTAATGTTAGTATTAACTTATAACTTAATGACTACAAGGAAAGAGAATCTATGAGCTTACTATATCCACGATCAAAATAATTTTTGCTAGTTCCTGGAGCGTACATCCACAACACGTTTTCATAGTCACTCTCCGTCCCGTAACTTTTATAAGTATATATAGAGATCACATACAAACTTATTGCTTACAATGACACAGTATTAAACCTTCAGTCACACAGTCATGAAGTAAATATTCCTCTTTGGTTTGTCACAATATTAATACAAATAAAATCATTTTAAACTGGAAAACAATCACACTTTCACAGTCCATCTCCATGCTTTCTTAAACTTGGAAGTACATATGAGAATTATTGTTTGTAATAGTTGTAGAAATATGAAATAGTATTGTATTGTATCGTAAACCTGCCTGACTGTATAGTAAAAGGCATAGAGCAGATATGTAGAATTCTGAGTGCAGGCGATTACTATTTAGGGTGAAAATAAAACAAATAATATGCAGATTTAGATTACTCACGAGTCACGACGGGCTCTAGGGCTACTGTACGCAATTGTATTTTATAGGTGTATGAGACTGTGAGAGACTTTGACTGTATGCATACACGTATTTTATGTATTATACACAAGATGAAATGGGCAGCTATTAATATTATAGGCGTAGTGCATGAGTCTTAAGACTTGCTAATATCATATCATAAGGTAGGACATTGACGTATGTGGAGTTTTTATGGGCACAGAACAAGCGCAAGCGACATAACAAAGCGCAACAACGACACGAATACCGCAGGTATATGCAGACTTAATTGAGATTATAAACAAGTGTGATACCTTAGAGAGGTTTGACCCTGACTGGCCGCACGAATGAGAATATTGTATTGATCATTCTTGGAATCAAGGCTTTTACCTACCAATATTTTTATCCGGATGGAAATGTTATCGCCTCTGCCCTTTCTTTCTAAAGCAACGAGTATCCCCGGAACAAATATTATATTATACATTGTGTAGTATAATCGTTTTCCATACAGGAAACTATTTTTCATTCTTAATGCCAAATCATCTACACATTTGAGGTCTTAAAAACCAATAAAACATAATTCCATTCATCTGTGTCATAATAAAATGATCTTAAACGTTTCTCAAACAGTCTTACACAAACTTCTGTCAAGATTTTATATAGCTGACACAAATATTTTATCCTGTGAAAAGGTTTTATTTGCATGGATAGAGCTTATTAACTTATTGATTTAGTCAAGCAAAATCTTATCTGTCTTAACATTTAAAATGTATTTATCCTGCATGGATTCTGGACTAGAGTAGATTTTCCAAATGTTTGCAGCCAAAAGCAGCCTACGGGATTCAGTGAGAAATTCCTGTGTATATCGTGAAACTCAGGTAACCCTTCATCAAAGTCGTCGTCAATATTTTTCAACAACAATTTAATTTAATCAGTATTCAATTATAGACAATAATATTATTATACAAGAACTAAGTACATATTTTATAACAGTGCCGGCCTTACCTTTTGCGAGGCCCTGGGCTCAAAATTGTCACAACTCATTCACCTATAATATAGTAAAACCTTCTGTATCCAACCAAACCCTGCCAACTTGTTATCCGGACTTTTGAATTTCTGTTATCAATGCTGATATTTGTTACTCAAAGTTATATTATGAAATGGAAATTCTAGGCGTATTTACAATGTTTTATATTGCGTTTTGCACTCCATTTGTATTTCATATACTTTTCGAGTTAAAAGTATATAATACCTAGCTGTATATCGCATAATATGTGACTATGATTTGTGATTTTACATACAATCTTATGTCCGTTACATAGGTGTCAACCCTGACCCCAGGGTTAACCCCAAACCGGGGGTTTATACGAGGTTGGGGTCATTGTCTCAAAAATATGTGGTAGGGTTGGGGTTGGATTCATAATTTATATTTTGGGTGGGGGTTCAACTGTTAGGGAATAATTTTAGCATAACATTTGCATTTTACATGACCGCAAATGCATTACATGTAATTGAAATCCTATGGGGATGTATTCATTGGTACAATCTCATTAACTAGTTGTTAGTTAATATTTTGCTTGTATTAGGTACATAAATTGCAGTATACATGAATTCCTACTAATCCATAAAACATTGCCGTGAATGTTGTAAATATTCATTTAATGCAATGGCCACAGTAGAATGTCAATGTCATTAACAGCAGGTACACTGATTTCTGAACGGAAGTTGTCGACTATAAATTGTAAAAATCGTTATTAACTTAAGAAATTAGATGTAATTTAATGTAAACGCAACTTAGTGTGCTAGTTACATTACATAGAAGATATTCATCTAACAAACTTTCATCTTCCGTATAGGCACTGTAGACGTGAATTTATGAACACCCTCTCAGCTCTCACCCTTCCTTGGTCATTATTAGGTAGCAGAAGTTACTTACTAGAAATGCTCTGTCTGTGAGTGCACTTTTTCCAGAATGTACACGTATCTGTATCTACTACATTACTACATGCCTATAGCATCATGTCATGACATACTACACTATATACATATCTACTACTCCCCAACGTCCCCCAAATGTGTCACAAGTCCCCAAAAATGGTGCAAAATATGTTACAATACACTGTTAACAGTATATTGCCACTTTACCACTATGCTATATACATACCTACTACAACCCAACATCCCGCACCCAAATGGTCAAAAATGTGTCACAAGTCACTAAAAATGGTCTAAAATGTATTACATACAAGTAATCAAAAATTGCTCAAAATATGTCGCAAAACGTGTCTCAAGACACGCCAAAAAGTGTTTCAAGAAACACCAAAAAATGTTTCAAGACACCCCAACATGCTTGCTTAAAGTCTGTTTTACTACAGCTTATTTACACATTATAATTAAGAACTAGCTCAGATTTTCCCTGCAATAAAGTTTGCTTTTAGTTCGTCCTTTGTGGTGCGTCGAATTGTTCATGTTTTCACAACTCTTTAATTTTCTGACTCTGATTGATAAAATTCATGTAATCTTATATGAAGAAGCAAGGTGAAATTCTGAGTATTTTGCTCTGTGTTTTCAGTGTGCCCATCAGTTCTTCATATATCACCCCTTTGGCAGGTCAAGATTTCGGACCATTGTTCACTGATAAATGTTTTTGTTTCTTTTCAAACTTTCAGTTTGTGAAAATTAAAATAAATTAAATGTCCTTATTCATATATCTAATCTGCTTCAATAGATATTCACATTGAAACACTCCTGGATTTAACGGACTATGAACCTATCATTGTTGCAACGAAGAAGGCACCTTTGAATCATCTTGCTTACGATATAAATGGGTTAGCAATATTTATTGAGTAAAGTACAGAATTGTTTTAACTCACTGATAATAAATACTACTAAGTAAGTCATGTCTTGATGCAATAGTAGGTAGGTATACTTTATATTATTTAAAGTAACTGGACCATTAAGTATATCTAATGCACTACAAATTATATTATTTGGTTTACTATGTATACAGGAAATCTGAAAATCGGCAAATAGAGAAAGCAATAAAATATTAGCTCGTGTGAACGATGAAAAAGTCTACGACTATTCACCTGCTGTTTTTGATCGACCTCATTTGAGAGAT
Source organism: Pogonognathellus longicornis (assembly GCA_034694085.1). Taxonomy (NCBI): domain Eukaryota; kingdom Metazoa; phylum Arthropoda; class Collembola; order Entomobryomorpha; family Tomoceridae; genus Pogonognathellus; species Pogonognathellus longicornis. The sequence continues at coordinate 18,819 of JAQFYB010001260.1, forward strand.
GCAGAGTTGAAAAAATCAACTGGACCAGAGTAAATAAAAAACTACAATGTGACTTCGATCCCAGCTGAAAATGACATTTCGGAACAGGAGGCTCCTCTAAAATAATTAACAAGGCTGCTTATAAAATAATGTTGCAATTAATAATTACATACAATGCAAGTCTTGCATTGATTACATACATATTTTAAAATTATGTTCCCTTTCGTGCTATAAGTAAATAATACTGTTAGGTAGTATAAAATATTAATTTCAATTTTATAATATATTATTTTAGCTCCTTCAATGTTGAAAATTATGTAATTCAAATACGAGCTAAATGTTTATGTATTTATTGCATGTTGAAGTTATGCAAAATTATGACAAGTAAAGAGCTACTTACAGTTACAGTTTAATTATTCGGAAAAAGTACACGACAAAACTGAGTTTATTTCATGTTTTCAGACACACTTAAAATTTTTTGAAGCTTTTTTTGGCTCCAGGGCCTTTGGAAACTTTGAGGACGTTGAAACGCACTGTTTTACTCAGAGGTCGGCATTCTCCTACGGCTACTATATCTCCCAATGAAACGTCCCTAAAAAATAATCAATCGATTTTATTGAATGGGAAGAGTACGTCTTAAATCTTATTTTAACCATTTTATTTCATCGTTTTTAAGTTCTAAAGAAAAAATGTGATACTAACCGAAAGCAAGGTGAAAGATGAGCTGGCATGTTTCTATGCCTCTTTTCAAAACGGTTGTACTTCCTGACGTAATGTAGATAGTCTCTTCGTACAATAATTGTACGCTGCATTTTCATTTTCGTCACGACTCCAGTAAGGATACGACCTCTTATAGAAACATTCCCAGTGAATGGACACTTTTTATCTATGTAGGTGCCATCGATAGCCTGTAGTTTTAAAAATATTTAGTACACACTCCATGAACATCGTTAAAGATAGTTAATGACTACTGTCTAAAACAGCAAAACAAATCAGAATACGATTGTGTCTCTCATGAAAAGTTTCAGAAGACCGTCGTACGTTTCATCATAACAAAAAACTACAAAAAAATAATATGACACAATATAATTAATTATCAATTAATATTGAAAACAAGCGCAAATCATATTAATAAGCAAAAAACCTCTCGTGGAGTTTTGAATCCGAGACCAACTCCTTTCACATGCCTCAACCCCTTTTTTTTGGGATTGACAATCTTCCTGTTAAGATTGACTGTAGCTTGTTTTTGGAATGCACGTTCTTGCTTTTTAGTCAAACATCAAATGATACGAAAAATCCACACAAAAGCAGCAACCGAAAATAAAGAAACAATCAATTAATATTTTTGCCTCTCTTGTAGGTGCCTTGAATCCCAGACCCACATTTCGGGTGTACCGAGCAATTTTATTTTTCGCTGCCGACTTCTTGGACAGAAGTTGCTTTTTACGGTTAAGAAAAATTGTTGGCTGTCTTTGAAACGCTCGTTCCATCTTTATTAAAATTTTAAATTGATTAAAACCAACACATAAAACAGAAAACCGTAAAAGACATTAATTCCATTTTGACAAATAAATTCATTGAGCTAAAGTAATAATTATGAATTAACGAATCATTCAAAACATCAACCATCAACACATCTATGATCAATGATTAATGATGGATCGAAGACCGTACCGTTGCTGCTATTCTTACTGGCTCTGAAAATGAATGAAATTTTAATATAATTTGAACATTTAAAACATAAAAAGAATTTACCTGATCCGCCATGGCGAAAAAACGTGAAATTCGAACAATTTATTAACTATTGTTCGTTGATTGAGTGAGGTAGGAATAATTTGTGAATGGCTATTGTAACTTTGAATCTTAGCGGTTAAAGCTTGACTGCTTACACACTCCATCGGCAGCCAACAGGTGGAGACCAAATATGCTCTCAACAATTCCTAACTTCTGTCTCTTTCATTCTTTATTTATTTCACTTGAGACTTGAGACGTGAGAGAGACGCCTGCCTGGGAGTTGCAACATAATGAAATAAATATTTGAAATACAATTAGGAAGACGAAATATTGACAACGAAAATAAATATTTCGTACTTTGATCTTCAATAACCAATATCTCATCTTCCATCTTCCGCAGTCTCAATTGTATTTCATATATTTATTTCATTATGTTGCAACTCCCAGGCAGGCGTCTCAAGTCCCAAGTGAAATAAATAAAGAATGAAAGAGACGGAAGTTAGGAATTGTTGTGAGCACATTTGGTCTCCACCTGTTGGCTGCTTATGAAGTGAGTAAGCAGTGTGGCTTTAACCGCTACGTTACAACTCAAAGTTTTACAACAGCCATTCACAATAATTCCTACCTCGCGTTTGCATGAGGTTCCTGTCCAGTCCACACACAGTGTCCAGCTTTAGCTTTATTGCTCCACGACAAACGAACAATATTTAATAAATTGTTCAAATTTCACGTTTTTCACCATGGCGGATCAGGTAAATTCTTTTTATGTTTTAAAAGTTCAACTTATATTAAAATTTCATTCATTTTCAGAGTCACTGATGAAAACAACGACGGTTTTTGATTAGTATAATGACGCGATGCTACTCTATATTTTTATACTTCATAATTTAATTTGTAATTATTGAATGTACAGAGCGGAGCGGCGGCCATGCGGCCGGCCCAAAGGTGGCCGGCCAGCCGCAGAACAAAACTACCATGGCCCGCCCCATCGACAGTGGGCAAGCGTTGCCCAAAAGCAAAGCTGGCCACAAAAAATTATTTGTGACAAATGATCTTATGGTTTTCTGTTAATATGTTTTGATTTTATTAATCATTTTTAAATTTTAATAAAGATGGAACGAGCCTTTCAAAAACAGCCAACAATTTTTCTTAACCGTAAAAAGCAACTTCTGTCCAAGAAGTCGGCAGCGAAAAATAAAATTGCTCGGTACACCCGAAATGTGGGTCTGGGATTCAAGGCACCTACAAGAGAGGCAAAAAATTAATTGATTGAATTTTTTTAATTTTTGGTTGCTGCTTTTGTGTGGATTTTTCGTATCATTTGATGTTGAACTAAAAAGCAAGAACGTGCTTTCCAAAAACAAGCCACAGTCAATCTTAACAGGAAGATTGTCAATCCAAAAAAGAAGGGCTTGAGGCATGTGAAAGGAGTTGGTCTCGGATTCAAAACTCCACGAGAGGTTTTTTGCTTATTAATATAATTTGTGCTTGTTTTCAATTGTAATTAATCTTGAATGACGTAGGTGTATTGATTTGTAGTTTTTTTTTAATATGATGAAATGTACGACGGTCTTCTGAAACTTTTCATGATAGACATAATCGTATTCTGATTTCTTTTTTTTTGTTTTAGACAGTAGTCACTAACTATTATTAACAGTGTTCAAGGATTATCTTGTACTAAATATTTTTAAAACTACAGGCTATCGATGGCACCTACATAGATAAAAAGTGCCCATTCACAGGCAATGTTTCTATAAGAGGTCGTATCCTTACTGGAGTCGTGACGAAAACGAAAATGCAGCGTACAATTATTGTACGAAGAGACTATCTACATTACGTCAGGAAGTACAACCGATTTGAAAAGAGGCATAGAAACATGCCAGCTCATCTTTCACCTTGCTTTCGGTTAGTATCACGTTTTTTGTATACAAATTATGAAGAATAATAAGGGTGAAATGAAATAAAATGTTCTCTATTCACATTCAATAAAATCGAATTGATTATTTTTTAGGGACGTTTCATTGGGAGATATAGTAGCTGTAGGAGAATGCCGACCTCTGAGTAAGACAGTGCGTTTCAACGTCCTCAAAGTTTCCAAAGGCCCTGGAGCCAAAAAAAGCTTCAAAAAATTTTAAATGTTTTCTGAAAACATGAAATAAACTCAGTTTTGTCGTGTACTTTTTCCGAATAATTAAACTGTAAGTAGCTCTTTACTTGTCATAGTCATAAAATATACACAAAAACAACGGATTTTACTTTTACAGCTTACAGCATAACTTCAACTTAACATTATATATGTATAAAGATCTATGCAATAAATTCATAAATATTTAGCTTGTCTGGCTGGATCAAATAATTTTCAAAATTGTTTTCAAGTGTAGGATGAGTTTAGGAGCTCAAAATAATATATTAGTTAGAAAATTTATACATAACAAAATTATTTAATTAATAAGGAAAGGGAACAAAATTTTAAAATATGTAAGTAATTGCAACATTATTTTATAAGCAGTCTTGTTAATTGTTTAAGAGGAATCTCCTCTTCCGAAACATCCTTTTCAGCTTGGGTCGAAGTCACATTGTACTTTTTTATTTGCTCGGGCCCAGCTGATTTTTTCCACTCTGCCTCTCTCAAATGAGGTCGATCAAAAACAGCAGGTGAATAGTCGTAGACTTCTTCATCGTTCACACGAGCTAATGTTTTATTTTTATTACCTCCATCCACAGAAGTTGAGTTTTCTTTTTTGCCGATTTCAGCATGGTATGGTTGTATTTCGGTATTCAATTTTGGGTTTCTTGTAGGTTTTCTAATTACAATTCTCCTGACCCTCAATAATTTAGTATCTAAAGGTTGAAAAATGAAGTTATTTTTAGGCAATTTATAAGAAGGATTTCTCTAGCCTTAATAAAAATATGTAGGTACTATACTATGGTATTGCGTTGCAATAATAAAGAATCACAATTGCCAATTACCAGATAGCGCAAATAAACTGTCACTAATTGAATAAATAACTATAATTAAGAAAGTATTCTTAGCGATAGAGAACATTTTATCAATTCAATGTATCTGGACTTTGAACATAGTAGTTTCAGGTTGTCAGTTTTGTAGCAATCAATACTTGTTATGTTCCACAGTATCAGAATCATCTATTTGTCAGTATGTTTGAACTATTAAATTTTTTATATTAACTTGAAAATGTTTTGTGAGGAATAATATAAATTGAATTGCATGGTTTATTCAATGAGGAGACGTCAATGCTAATTTTATTAGTGTATTTATAATATATTAAAGGAAGCAGGTCCGTATCCATGTTTTTGTTTCGGGGGCACGAACATCAAAATTATAAATGAAAAGAAAAACAAGCTAAATTGGGCAAAAACAACTTAAAATGTATCAAATCAGAGCGTAGCGCGAAATATTTCTCTATTTTTGCTCTTTTATGGCAAAATAACCCGACATTGTACTCTGCCGCTGAATACCGCCTTGAAAGGAACAATTAGACATAAATAGTATATTTTATATTGTTTAATAATAGAATGACAGCAATAACCTTAAAATATCTTCAACTTCTTTTGTCTTTAGATGTTTTTGATGTGCCTAAAATTACATAGATGATAATGAAGAGTTTGAATAGTATTAACATAATTAACTTTATTGCATACTTTAAGCTGTAACAAGGATTGTTTATAAATTAGAAACAAAGACTGAACAAAATGTAATTACATGTAATGTAGATGTAAGCGTATATTTTTATAATACAAAAATCATTCGAATGGATTAACGGGAGCATAGACGTCAACGTATTGTGATCCTTCTATGATTTTTAAGTCTTGTGCTGCAACGCCTTCGGGAACCTTAATTCTGAAACGACTGATACGATCCCAGGTGGTGATTTTCAGTTCCAAGACACGTTTTCGGTACTTACCCTCAACATAACGAGCACTTCCAACTTTTCCTATGCGAATTCGTATTGCTCTCTCCCGTTGATTTTTTAGTTTAAATGTTTGGGCTCTCATAGGAAGGCTGTCAGATTTCATTTCATATCCTTTGTATTTTTTCTCTATTTGCCAATTTTCAGGTTTCCTGTATCTCAGTCAAGCAAATATAATTTGTAGTGCATTCGATAATACTTAATGGTTCAGACTTCTTAATTTTAATATAAAGTATACCTACTTACTACTTTCTATTGAATTAAGACATGACTAATTAGTAAGCAAGTTAAAACAATTTTCTCTGTAATTTGGTCAATAAATATTACTAACCCATTTATATCGTAAACAAGAGGATCCAGAGGAGCCTTCGTTGCAACAATGACAGGTTCATAGTCCGTTAAATCCAGGAGTGTTTCATTGCGAATATCTAGTGAAATAGATTAGTTATATGAATAATTTGGACTTTTAATTTACTTTCAATTTTTACAAACTGAAAGTTTGAAAACAAAAAGAAATTTACATTTATCGGTGAACAATGGTCCGAAATCTTGAACTGCCAAAGGGGTGATGTATGAAGAACGGATGGGCACACTGAAAACACAGAGCAAAATAATCAGAATTTCACCTTGCTTTTTCATATTTTCTTCCTATAAGATGACATGAATTTTATCAGAGTCAGAAAATGAAAGAGTTATGAAAAGATGAACTATTTCTTCGCATCACAAAGGACGAACTAAAAGCAAACTAATTTATTGCAGGGAAAAGAGCTAGTTCTTATATGTATGTGTAAATTGTAAATGATGACCAAGGGTGAGAGGGTGTTGCATAAATTCACGTCTAAAGTGCCTACGGAAGATGAAAGTTTGTTAGATGAATATCTTCTATGTAATGTAACTAGCACACTAAGTTGCGTTTACATTAAATTACATCTAATTTCTAAAGTTAATAACGATTTTTAAATTTATGGTCGACAGCTTCAGTTCAGAAATCAGTTACCTGCTGTTAATGACATTGACATTCTACTGTGCATGGCCATCGCATTAAATGAATATTTACAACATTCAAGGCAATGTTTTATGGATTATTAGGAATTCATAAAAATGTATAATGCACTTTATGTACATAATACAAACCAAATATTAACTAACAACTAGTTAATGAGATTGTACCAATGCATACATCCCCATCGGATTCCAATTACATGTAAATCGTGTAAATGCATGCAGTCATATAAAATGCAAATGTTATGCATCTGTCATACTCTCTAGGTTTTCCTTTAGAAGTATTTTGATTGTTATCTGATTGATCTGTTATCAACTTGATTCGGATTCACTTGAGTTTTTGCAAGTAAACAATAAATTAAAGATTGTATAGAAATAATGAAACTTGTTCGAAAGCTTACACGTCACTAGGGATAGAGACGCATCGTATAAATCGTATTTCGTATGGGTGTTTGGGGCTGAGTAGTAATAGTTGATAGTATGCAGTACGCAATAATATTATAATGTCTTTGACATTGCGTTTGCATTGCTAAAAAGAAAGTTGTCAGTTGAGAAAAGAATGGGAATGTGAAATGCACACTTTTGTGCTAATGCGACTGCACTGGTGGCAATAATTCAGGTTTCTTTTCTTGAAGATCTCTGCCTTCTATCTTCGCTATGTAAATGCGTTATTGTTTTATGCTGTATGAAAGTCGATACTTTTTAATTAGCGGTTGTGTTGTGTATATTTTATGTGCACAATTAATTGTATGCCTTACCGAATAGATAATAGATATAATCGTTTACTAATTGTTGTAAGTACTATACTAAATGATCGGTCAACTAACGGAAGTAAACGTGTTTGTGTTGGTTATAATATGTTCGATCTATGTAGTAGACCAGTAGCAGTAGATATGTATTATGATTTTTTTATTTGAATTCTGATTATCCCAGTGCAGTGGCTACGTTTTCTATTTCTTATCACTTATTGCAAAATGTATTTAAGACTTACATTTTGTACACCCAAGTGAAGGGTTCGTTAAGTTAGTAGCGTGAAATTGATATTCAAAATTTCAAAGACATAAATTATAGTAATTATTAATTATGTAAGCTCAACAAATGAATAAACAGCAAAAAACTGACAGAATACTAATAACAATGTTTATTAAAAGAGAAGATGATAAGTATATGAACCGAACATGGGCTTATGTTAGGCCTAAGCACCACAAGCTCATGCAAATACACATGGGATTGGGATTGCATTGATGCTAAAGGTACAATATGAACATCACAATTAGGATAGGATTATTAAAAGGTAGCTTTTCATTCACTTTCATTAATTAGATTCATTGCATATTAATTAATGTAATGATAAGAAAATCATGTGAATAAGGTGAACTGATATATATGTATCAGAAAATATATTCAATTTGTAACTCTATTCCTGTTGTGCAACATTTAATCAAAATGTAATTCATGGCAAGACAAGGTCAGTTCAGTAAGAGCGACACAAAAAGTGTTCAATTCAGCGATACCATGTCGTGCACGGTTGTCGTGATTTTCAAGTTAACAAAATACATAGATAATGCTGTAGGCCCATGTATATGTAAAAATGTAATTAATAAATAGTAGAACCATTGTGTGACACATTCTGTGTTCTGTCATCTCCACTATATAACATTATAAATATAAATATAATATTATAATAAACTACATTCTTAAATAAGAATGAATAAATAGTTGGCAGTTGGGGAAAAAAGTAGAAAAGCCCAGTAGCATATAAACAGCAGCTGATTTACGTGGTTTTATTTATGAACAGTTATTTATGTCCTAAAAGAGTCAACTCTATTTTTACCCAGCTTTAAATATCAAAATATGTTGTAGCTTTGACTTTTCCATCCTGTGACATATCTATTCGTTCAATTTTTCTGGATGCGACGGAATAATGTTCACATTCCGCAGTCAAATATGAGAATGTGGACATAACTCCAGCAGGAATGGTTAGGGTTACAGAGACAACTGATTTTTCAATGAAAACTGATTCTTGAAACGCGTTGGAGCTTTCATGCTCTTTCATGTGCGTTTTGAAGGCTTTGGGCAAATCTTCCACAGCATCCTTTAATGTGAATCCGGCTCCTTCCCAACCTTTGACTACTCGTTCTGATGCGGGAACATAACCAACTCCAACCTCATAGGAAACTACACATTCAGAATCGGACTTTGATCCAATGTTATCACAAACAACTGCCTCTGTATACTTTTGTTTTGGCACACAAGTTTCAGCCAAGTTGGGCAATTCGCAACAATATAGGCTGACATTGTTGAGAGCAGTGTCATCGTCTGCAACGTCGAATAAATTCCATGTGGGATACATTTTTACAGAATACCTCTAATAAATGACAATAATGACTCAGTGAATGAATAGAAACATTTACCATCTCCTTGGTCAGGTTCAACTTGTGTTTGAATTCCACATACAGCGTGTCTGAAATCGCAATTTCGTTCACTTCTCCATGATCCCCAAGACATTCCAGATCCTTCTACTATTTGTCCGTCCGTACAACGTGCTCTGAAATTATTTGTCGCCGTATCGTCACCTGAACCTCGATCAGACTCTACTCTTAAATTGAATCCACTGATCAAATTTGGATAACAAGTAGAGGTACTCCCCCAAGTTCCAAATGGACCCACTGTACTTGTTACACTAGAGACAATATTGGAAGGATTCGATGGATATGCACAATTCATTTGAATAGCGTTTTGTGCAGTGTCATCCACAAATAGCTACAAGAAAAATATCGTCTATAGACAGAGGTTTTAATAACTCTTTCCCATTATTCTTATATATAGAAACCCATATTTTATTATGCCTTTTCAAATGAACAAAGTTATTTAGAAATATTTATTACTCCTTGATCTGGTTCCACTTTCTGTAGCCAAGATACAACAAAGGTTCCCGGTGGACAACGTGTCATGGAACCCCACACTCCCCAATTAGTGGTTCCATCTGAAGTAATTATGTGATCTGCTACGGACACATTAATGGAACTAAGGACTACGCAGCTAACAAAGACCATAGATAATAAGTTGTACATCTTCAGGCAACGAAACCGTTCTAATATTAAAGTATTAAAGTGTTACCCACTTATTAGAAACAATAAAATCAGTTGTATAATAGTTGGTTAGACTGATGAGAACAAGACATTAAGTTGTCATTTTATACGTGTAAAATCGTTGAGCTCTTATCAATTCGTTCGTTAAACATATATGTATATTATATGCTAAAACTTTCCCTGTTCTGTTCTAATGACACTATTATAATATGGCATTTGCTTGTAACCTGTCACAATGCATGATTAAATTACATATTACATTGATAACATTTGAAAAATACCAATAATATTGCGTAATGGTGAATCTTGACTTTACAAAAGTGGTGAGTCAAGCACAAGGTGCGTATTTAATTATGATTCCTACAAAAACTATGGATTTATGTATACTCTGGCTGTATCATGGAAACTACAGTAGTACATATAAGATACATACCTACTACCTACATAATATCAACAAAATCAACATAATGTGCCAACCTTCTCTTGTTCATTAGAAAGCGTTTATAGTCCAAAACACTTCAACCTCATATTTTGTACTTGTCAACAGTATTATCTCTTTATAAACAGTCATACTACATTTCTCACAATTTTGATGCATAGAGAACTGCAAATTACATACAATGTTTTCCACATTGTTCTTTACTCTACACCTGTAAGATTCAATCTTTTTATGTATGTGTGTATGTCCTACATTTTACTGACTTATTTTTAGCTACAGTAAATTCTTGTTAATAGAAGCTAAGGTACAAATATGATAATAGCAAATATGTACATGTTTTATCAATTTCATACTCATAAATATCTATGCACCAGGCTACTCGGTTAATCTATGTATTACTTATTTACTTTACTCCTTTTCTCGTACAATGAACCAATCTGGTTGTGATTAGCGATTACCCCAGCTAATAAACACTGTACGTACTCTACTCTTGTTTATAAACTTTATAAAGCCCAAACGTTTATTATTATACAAATACATCAAAGCTACATCTGAGTTTTGTGTGTATCAGTGTGAAGTGTGCACTATATTGCAAAATAAATCAATTGAAATATAACGAATGTTCAACCTACTTACAAACAATAAGTGATTCCTATTGTCTGTTTTTTGTAACAGCGAGGTTAACTATTTCATTGATGTCTATAGAAAATTAATAGTTAGATACGTTTTCACTAATTAATTAACCGATTTGCATTTTCATGAATAACAATAATGTTCAGGGATTGGTTTGACCAGGTGGTAAAAACGATTTTGCTACCATGATGTCAAAACCCCTGACCTGCACCCAGTGGCGCATTTGGGGGGATCCGAATCGGAGAGGGTCAATTTTCCAACTTTTGCAGAATTTTTCATCACTTCAGTATTTAATGTTGAGGTTTTTACTGGGTATCAAAACTACCGTTTTCCTGGCATTGTCAAATCCCTGTTTAAACACCAAGCAAACCATAATAATAATTAACCCTATTCACATGATGTGAATGTGAATGACAAAAATAGATGGAATGAATGAACACTAACACACTGTGGGTAATTTACGTTATTATAGCTGTAATAACACATTTAATAGCGCTATGAGTCGTGTCTAGGCATAATTAATTAATACTTTTTTATTTGCAAATGTGAATTAACCAAAAAATATTTTCTAAGCCTAATTTATGTACGTTAAATATTTCTATTTTCTATACGCTATTAAATAGAGGTACAACCTCAATAACAACGTAAAATCAAAAGGGACAGAATCTCCGTGTATAAATCAATACAGCTACGTAATAATGTAATTCATCAATTATTATCATGCTGATTGAGATACAAAACAATTACAAATGATAACAATAGGATAATATGCATGTATCTGCAATTCTTAATGTAATCAATACTTTGACGGAAAGAAGGTGCATATATATATATACTTGAAATATATACATGATTAATGGTTTAAATTCATCTTTTCCGTCTCATTTCATTCTTCACTAGCACTATCTTTAGATATCTCAACAAACTATACATACTTAAACACTCATTAAAATACTCCTTCAAATAATAGAAAATCTTTCCTGTCTTGTTTTATTAAAACTTTATTCAAAGAACTAGTGACATTGGGTCACTTTCATTTTTCAATGTTAACAGACAATGTTCATTGAATTGAAATGTTTTTCATACAATGCAAGGTAACAGTTAAAGACGTCGTTAAATAATATTTTCCGAATCCTGAATTCCGTAGAGACAAAATTGGACAAAACGAGGAATTAGGTAAACACACATGATCTTCAGCTTAGGTTTCTGGCGATCCTAATTTTGATGAATCGACTCAAGAACGTGAACGTGACCTTGAACGTGACCTTCTGCTAATTTCGGGTTTTAAATTAAAATAAGTAGAATGAGACGCACAAGTTAATTAAATAGACCTAAACTAAACTAAATTAAACATTACTTGGAATGCCGAGACTTTCTCTCTCTGGAAAGCGATCTTGATTTTGACTTTGAATCTGAACGGTGTCCTTTGTCTCTTGAACGGTGAGACTTGGTGGAAATAGAATTTGGAGAACGCGAGTGTGGAGACCTTGTAGATCTTCTTTTTCTATTTTCTCTGGATCTGGATCGTCGTTCGTGTCTTCCGCTTCTGTCTCTAGATCTTTCAGGATCACGCAAAACAACCTCCCGGCTGTGTCTTCCACGGTCTCTTTCTCGTTCCAATCCAGTATCTCCTTCGTAGTCCCTTCGACGAAAACTTGATGCTTCCACCTCAATTCTTCTTTTCCCATCCTCTCGTCTTCTTCGGCGTCTCTCTTCAGCAGCAGCCTAGTAGTAAAAATTTTCCATATCACCTTATGAAATTATGTCGATAACAATAATTATTTGATGTATTTAAGTGTAAAAGAAGGTATAAGTATATACCTGAAATTCCTTCAGCTTGTCTCTGATTTTAATAAACCCTAAAAACAAAATATTCATAAAATTACGTTTTGATATAAAAATCAACAATATTCGCTAGCAAGTTTTAAAAAAAATACCCAAATGAAGTTTTCCACCGAAATGATCTGCCAAACGGCGGTCATTGTCATGAATTCCCAAGAAAGCACAGCAGACATCGCATACTCGTAGCTTTTGCTGTTGATAAGTGGCTGACGGAATGGAAGCTCTATAATCTGCCTCGGCAGCTACTTTTAGCTTCCTGAGATTATCGATTTCTTCCATCAATTTCATACTTTCATCTACGAATCCTTCTGCGCCTAGTGTCTCTGCCTTAGCAAGATTTTCTCCAATTTTTTCAGCCAATTCATGAACTTTGTCGGCTTTAGTTGACACTTCTTGAGATAATTCTTCTTGAGTTTCGCACAGACGCTTTTTAGCTTGCTCGGTCTTCCTATCAGCGTCGGAGATAAACCCTTGAAGTTGCTCCATGGCCTTAACACAAAAAATATTTCACATATAGTCATTTATTGGAATAAAAGAATATAAATATTAAAAAATGAATTCTTACATCAAGGTCATAGAAATAGTCTTTATTCGAACTGGCCTTTTCGTAATCCGCTCGCAAAGCCAAATTATGGAGCTTCGGGCATTCTCCCATGTCCATTCTCTACATAAATCAAAGAAAAATGTATCAAAATTAACACAATGAAAACTATCCTGAGTTGGACTTTGCGCCTCGTTTCAATGATTTTACAGACACACACAGCTGTTACACTTAATAACTCTTACAAATTAAAACTTGTGATACGAACTCACTTATTTTCAATCGCAGAGGTTAATCTTGACTGTAAATACGGTTCTTACTGTAGGTTACTAAAAGATCTATTAAAATCACCGCTGAATTGCTTATAATTAGTTAAACGTAAACGGCACAGAAATACTTTGAATTCAATTATAATGAGTGGCTAAGAAAAATAAAAATATTGAAATTTCCTAAATAACAACAGGAGAGTTTGGAACTAACAAATTGACCATTCATTACGGGATAAGATAAAACCATCTGAGAAACCGACAGAGATGCTAATTGCATTGTAAGCACCTATATACAGGATATGTGTTTTTATGAGACGAGACCATACTTACAACATCGACCAGTAAGAAGTAAGACGTATGGAGGGAAGCCTGTCAAGTCCAACAGGTTCATTTCATGTCAGAAGAGGATCACGGTTGACCTATTCCTATTATATACGCAAGGGTAGGAAATCATATGATGATAGACGTGATGTCCCAGCAATAAACACAACAAGAACACAATACAAGAAAAAAATGCACAAAGTCCGATAAGGACTTGAAATAATAAAATTATTTAAAATTTTAAAATATTATCAGAATACGTGTACAAAGTTGAGTTACTTACAAATACAACTATACACGTAATTTCATTTACAAGGATTAATAATGTTAGACTTATTTAATTTAATTGATTGACTGTATTAAGACAACAAAGGTCGTACTTACAACACATCACGAAACCAATTTGATTCGATTGAAATTACTCATTGACTCTTTGTGAATGAGAACTCAGAGACAGAGCCTGAAAAAGTATCCAAGCATTAAATATACGTCAGCATCATCAGCTACCAATTTTGTCACGCAAAACGAGTGTTTGTGACGCTTAATAAGGGACATTCGTGAGTGAACAATTATTATCAATTACAAACAGTTGCAGACAATTATTTTGTCCCCTTTTTCTTCAAGTATGCTTTGGGCACAACAATACGTTGATTCATCAAAATGGACAACTGAATTCATGTGTACAAATAACCTACCACAGTGAGATATTCGTTATTGTGCGGACGTATCGTAGGTTGTATTGATTGCATTATTTGCATTAATATAAATGAAATACAAATAACTGATCACGATAAAGCTGGTTTATAAATAGCATTTCCAACTACCAAATTATGTAAAGTTTTCCTATGCATATACAAATAGAATACTTATAATAATATACCTAATACTTAAATAAAGGAACTGAAATAAAAAGTTGGTGATGAAATAAATTATTCTCTTTCAATACTAAACACTAAATATCGACAACTATCAACAATAACTCGAGCCATTATTTTAGAGTCGCCTTTGACTAACTCAATAAAAATAATAATTTTTTACTGTTCAGTATATTTATCGAATATATAGCCATACAATTTCAAAAGAACGATTAGGATCACTCACCGTTGAAGCTAATATTTCATGAGGACAACATCCTAATAGAAAACTTTTGCAGACATGAGGGTCGTCAAATTTTACGGACAACTTTTCTTCCTCTCCTTTAAAATTAATAAAGAAATATTGAAACATTAATATTATGAATCTCAATAATTAACAATAACATATATATGACCATAATAATTAATAATATTATGACCTACCATTTCTAGATGTTCCCATCAGCTGATCCAACATCATACGGATTTGATCATGGGCAGACATCCTTAAGCTTCAAGAACACTAATCGTGACCAGAATTGTGTAAGGCAGCCACTCCAGACGTTGTTACAATTCAAAAGGAAAGACGCAAATACATTTACTGATTGCTAGATGAATGTTGAATGTAAAAGTGACAAATGCACACTTTGAATTTAATGTGTTGAGCTCTGATCTGATGTCTGACAGTATGACCCTTTCCTAGTGTTGAGTCACACGATCAAGGACGATATAAAATTCACCAACGTTTCATTCAGTCTAATTGTAATTTTTGTTAATGTTGAATGTAAATTGACTTCGTTTTTGAACTGTCAAACCTTAACTGTCTTGGTCATAGTAAAAGTCCAGGAACACGCAGGAAACATGAACGAATGAGCTGTTGACAGATGTCAATAAAATAGAAGAGGAAATTTAAATACAGTTGTTAGATACGAAATCGGCCTTTAACACACAAGTTTAACAAAAGTTAAGTATAAAAATGAAATACAATTTTACAACTTTAAACTTTCTTACCCACTTTCTTTCTGTAGTTTCGCTTTTTGAGTTAATCGCCATCACACACGAGCACACGACACGACAACGGGACGATTGAACATTCAAGGAACGAGAACGAGCGACAGTTTACACATTCATGCAAGAGCGGCAGATACAACACAATTTAATTCTGAATATTCACCAAGTTCAACTGCAAGTTATCCGACATCCGAAAATTCATTATGCAACAGAATAGCCGTTTGACCGTTTGGATTGTTTGTGATGTAGCCTAGCCTAGAGTAAAGTAGCCTATGATATACCGCGTGTCCCAAACATGATGTTAGTAGAAGCTTATACATGGGCAAGACTTGTCCCTTAATTTGCTCTAT